>JAQBSW010004680.1:0-66189 GCA_029291075.1 Eudiplozoon nipponicum
TTTGCGAGTGAAAATTCAATTAATAACCAGTAACTCGTACTGATGTGTAAAATATTTATAAAAGAAACAAAATATCAATTTCTTTAATTAAAACTTGGGATGACGGCCGCCTATCTATTTTCAATAAACAAGACAACTGGAATTCAGCCTGTTAGGACGCCGGAATTTGATGTTGAATCTCATGTTACAAATTTTTTGACAATTTACAGTTGTGGTTTGAGACGATAAGTCAAGTGCCAATGGTGAAAAATCAGTAAGAAAAGAACGAGAGCACCTAATGGACAACACGTGCTTATGCCTACATAGATATTAACTCTTGATCTTGTTATTGGCCAAGCTATTCCTAAGTGGAGAACTGTATCTACTGAACAATATTGACTTTTTTACAATCACACGTTTGCAAGTAGCGCGTTGAAAGTGTAAATACTTCTTGCGAACTCATCCGTTAAGCCGATATGGTATGGCATTAGCTCAACTTGTTTCTCATCATATTTGGTCGGAGAAGTTACAAATAGGGACATTTTTATGCTGTTATTATTGATCCGCTAGGCTTTTCTTTTATAATAAATACAAAGTATTTAATTAAATCGACTTTCTAAATATTGAGGTTGAAACGGTTATGTTTCTAATACGTAGCAACAAAAACTTAATTCATCAGACTGTAGAATCTCCATAACCAAAATAAATATTTCCATTTAGCAAAATTGATACTCATTAAAGGATTCTTTTGGAATTCGACCGTTTATGTAACTCATGGTACCAGTAGTTTAGAAAATGATAAGAGGTTATATTTTTCTGAAATACGAAATATTAAATTATCATTTTCTCCTCACGTATCTGCCAATAAATGTATGTATTTGTAAAGAAAAACAAACAGAAGATTAAAATACGTAAAAATTCAATCATTTCCATGGGCCACCTCCAGTTGAGACTTAATTCGTATATTTTTTCCTACTCACATAATCTTATCCTCAACTTCGTTATCTCTGACAAATTTATATAAAAATAAATGAGATATAATTAAGCTATCATTGGTTGCACGATTATTTAAATCAAATTTGTGAGCTCGAATTAAATAAAATCCTACTGTATTTTACCAGTCGAACAACATAGCGTAACCGAATTCATTTCTAGTTACATACAATGTATGCGAGACTGCGAGATTGGAGTCCATATAAAGCTAACAAACGTGATTTAAAGAAATTCTGAGGGAATATTCCGGTTTAATGGAACATGTGTGGTTTGAATCCAAATAACGAAATTCTATTCTACTCTATTCTATTCTAAATTAGGACACGTTTACCAAAAAGTGACTTTAAAAGTGAAATGGGACCAATTTTTCATTTTTTGTGTTTTGATTCTATTAATGCACGACAGTCTCGTTTCGTGAACTTCGGTAATTCGACGAGACGTATAAAATTCATGGCAGGGTAAAAATATTCTCTGTTTAAGTTAGCGAAAGCACAAATGTGTAATCGAAGCTAGCCTACGTAAGCTGAAATCCAAGCTTTGCATGCTTGCGTATTGTTGTTATCGTTTTAGATCGGAAAAAAATTTTAAACGATAGTAAATTTACTAATAATTTATTATATAATAAAATATCTTAATAAATAGTAGTTGGCTAAAATAATTTGGCTTCTAGACCATGGCTTATTTTTTATAGGTATACTCCAAAGTAATTTTATGAGGCTGCTGCGAAAGCGAACACGAAGAGTTGTATAGTTGAACAAAACAGCGGTGGGCTTAATTAATGCTGGCAGAAATTCCGGCTTTCATTTAATAGCTGTTCATTACGAGGTTTATCGGAGTGTTGTAGGTACTCTTCATTTGCTGCTTTACGCAATGATTGGTCTATAAAATTTTCATTCAATAGTACTTTCGCTGCTAGCATAATATATGACTTATAAGAAAACACATTGGATCATTAGTTGGAACGTTTGGTTTAAGGCGATATTGATTGGAATCCAAATGAAGAACGGACAGACCAAAAAAAAACTGAATGCAAGTTTGCGAACTTGATATAAACACCTTATTCATATGTCAGTCTAAACTAAGAATTGCATTGTGTAGAAAAGGAATTTCATCCAGTAGACCGGTTTTGTCCTTATTGGGAACTCATCATGTACTGGCCAGAATTTTCCGCGTACAGGGCTCGAACCTGGACACGTCTGCTTCGGAATCTGGTGCTCTAGCCACTGCGCCACACTGCTGCACGTTACACACTATTTTCAGTTATATACAAACTAATGTAACTTGGTTAGTCGTTTTTTTTCTTTTAGGTGGAGCTCATATGGCATCCATTTAGACCGAGTAAGCTTGTATATGACTGAAAATTGATTGTTATGTGCGCTTAAATGGTGTATTGGTGGATTTTAGCGTTGAACTAAGATCCCAATTTAGATGTTGGCAATTTTGGTTACTACCGATAGGTGCAAAACAGGAATGCAACTGGCCTAGTAATTGAATTGCCTATGCTATCTTGTGTCATGTTCAATTTATATGTTTGGAAAAGAAATATATATATATATATATATATATATATATATATATATATATATATATATATGCAATTGCTATGATAATGATACTTCACCATTTGTACGATTGTTCACTTGGGCGTTCAGTAAAACTCTGAGTTGAGGCAAGTAAGAAAATAACTGAGCTTATTTCAATATACGGTAATAAACTATGTAAGTGTCATTTGTATAACAAATCGGCATGTTATATTTCACCTCAAATTGATCAAAACATTTCAAGTGCCATCATGAATGCTGTTCATGGTGAAATTATAAACAAATCATAAATTGTGTATGGTGACTAGTTTTGCAATACATCTTCGTTGCCTCTTTTTGATCTGCCTCGAAAGTGACTTGATTTAAAACACAAATTTAATTTTTTTTTAAATGAAAGCATCAATTGAAATCTCCGGTACTAGTAAACAGTTTTTAAATAAATATGTACATTTCATAAACAAAAGAACACAAGAAAATATGTTGGATAAATTCAGGATAACAAATTATACAAAATGTCCTTAAAATGAACAAATGATTTCGTATTTTGCTAAATTTGTCCAACACAGTTGAGTATGATATGAGTAAAATAATATCCTTGAAACTTTGAAAGGCAATGATAACTTGTATTTTATAAATGGTTAGCCTTATAACAAGCAAATGTTTCGAAAAAGGACACGAATAAATAAGCTAGCCATTTATAGAAATCTTTATTGAATGGTAAATCATAATTCACTGTAGTTGAATGAAGAATCCAAAAAAATTGTTCAGCTTAACAGTTTGTCAATCTTTGCTACCGATTTCAAATACAATTTGGATATCTATTACCAGGCATCCGTAGATCAAAAGTAAAAGAATGTATAAAAGATCATTATTTAACTGCACAGAAGATAATATCCTTACTTTATATAATTAAACGAACATTGGTTGCGCGGGTGGTGATAACAATTATTATAATCAAGGTTGCGGTCTTGATATAAACACCTGACCCATTTATTACTTACATATGTCAGTATAAACTAAGAATTGTACAGTGTAGAAAAGGCAATTCACCCAGTAGACCGGTTTCGTCCTCATTGGGAACACATCATGTACTGGCCAGAATTTGCCACGGACAGGACTCGAATCTGGGCACGTCTGCTTCGGAACCTGGTGCTCTAACCACTGAGCCATCCTGCTGCACACTACACTGCACACAATTTTCAGTTATATACTAACTAATGTAGCCTGGTTATTCTATTTTTCCTTGAGGTGGAGCTAATATGGCATCCATGTAAACGCAAAGTTCCAACTAACCATCCCCTATCTGTCATTACTGAACAGACACAACACTACATGGAGAAGTGGTATTGAAATGAACATTTATATAATTAAACGAACATTGGTTGTGCGGATGGTTTCGAATCCCGGTCTCGGCAAACTTGAATGTTGCCTAATAACAACTTAACTTGTATACTTGATAATTTACACTTTCTATCCTATACACTGTTTAGTTCATATTAACTGCATAATTTGATTCAATCAGACCATTATGCTTTAATTAAATACAGCCTCTTCAGGTGGCATGGTATCTGCCCTATGACGATAAATCTGGGATAAATTGCCGGAGTTGTAGGTTGAACGCGGTATCGAATAGGATCCGTCTAAATGTATGTCTACTCAAAGTCGTTAGTTGGTGTATGCCCAAAAAGTGCATGCAATGCACGGCTTCAATGGCGTGGTGGTTGCATTGCAAGACGCTGAGGCAAATGCTCTCGCGTGCATACCCCAGCAGCGACAAACAGCAAGTTCTTAACGTGTGTCCCATTTGATGAGCTGAACTTGATATCCTACGCTATATTTAGCTTATACTGCACCAGAACTTTTAAATAGTTATAACAATAATGTTCTACGCTTAAACAAAATTAGTGCTAGTTAAAAACCGCCTTCCTAATCTGTAAAGTTATTTTGATATTTATTTTAACAATTTTTAACTAATTTTACAATAATTGATTGCGCGGGTGGTGGTAACAATTCTTTAAATCAAGTTTGCGAGCTTGAAGTAAACACCAATCCCATTTTATTCAACCAGTCGTCGAGGCGATGTATTTTAACTGCAAATATCTTGTTTGGAATTGCGTAGGAAGCAAAAATATACAAACAATGTAGAGAACAAAAATTTCGGATAAACTTCAAAATATTTTCGATTCAGGTGTTCTTCTGGCTACGAAAATTTTCTTTACCACTAAACTATTGTGACACTATTCATCGGTGCAATTTATAGGTTTAATTCATTTAGGTTGAACGGTAACTTGCCAGGTTATATAAAAGATAAAATCAGAATGAATGGCGTTTGGGTAACTTAGTGGCGAGCAAATTGACAGACGCTTGGTGTGTTACAGTTTCAAGCCTTCCTCTCGGTAGTGGCTACTGAGTAAGCATGTTACAATAAATAAAATACAATTGCATGCAATAGTTAAATACTTCTCAATATGTACACTATGATTGAGGTATTTGTTCATTAATTTGACTTTGTTTGCAAATGACTTGGTCTACAGCATTTAGACTTCTGAAGACATTGAATGCTGCAATACACACAGCCGAACAAGCGTCACTCAACTCTTTAAAGAAAATTTGGTTTCTTGAAACTAACACCTATCCAAATTATTCATTCGGTCGCACAACATGGTGTTTTGAATAAAAGGGATTCGTGTTTATCTCATGTAAGCAAGCTTTGTTTAGGAAACGGGTTTCGAGCATGAAGTGTACACCAATCCCATTCTATATACGGCGTCAATGCGTGCGACTGGCGGTAGTTTTGCTCTTGTTAAACGAATGGTTAAATACAATGGGATTGGTGTTTACTTCAAGCTCGCAAACTTGATTTAAATAATTTTTATCCCCACTCGTACAATCAATGATTGTTTGAGCGAAATTAATGATAATTTAATCGGCACTCATGTTTATATAGTCCAAATTCAATTTCTGACACCTATTGCAGAATTCATCCTGATTATAGTGTATCAATTATAGTGAATTGGGGCAGTAAATAATTAAATAGATAGAGAAATGTCTTGTTTCCATTGTCCTTCATTTCTAAAGTCTAGTCTAAATACTTGCTATCGTGTATTTTAATTTAATCTAAATTTACTGACACACGCAATATATGAAAAAAAGCTAATTATAAAAAATCATATTTTGATTACTTTACTCGAAATATTATGTTAAACTCTACAAGAACATGCATATCTAATTTTTACATGATTTTTACTAAGAAACTGTAAACAATGCAGTCAGGACCCAGAATGGATAAATGCAGCATAATTTCATTGTTATAATGAATATCTCTCACAAATACACCATTCCTTCACGTATCATTTTGGCAATATTATATTTTATCTGAAAAATAAATTCACATGAATAAATTCATTCATAGTTCCACAGTCCATATGCTCACATCGATATCCATTGTTTAATCGCAGAATTTAATTTGCGATTCCTGACAAAATCTCTCTTTCTGTTGCCCACAAAATTTAAAATATAGTAAAATTTATATCAGTTTATGCTTCACTTTATTTGTCACGTTTTATAAATTTTCATTTCATTTAGGTACAATGGGGTGGAAGAAGACCAACGGCAATGAGAGCTCATCTCACTTTAATGTGAACCTTCGCAGACAAAGTCGCAGTTTCGCTGGAGAACTGTCGAAGTACAAGTCCAGCACAAACAAATTTGTGACTGAGTCGGATGAAAGCAAGCCATTGTTAGTAAATTTTAATTTTATCCAATTTTTTGTAGGATAGATAGTTTAAAGCACATTATATTCACTAAAGCGCAATTATCGTTAATTTTCGAAAAAGGAAAAAGAATGTGATTTTTTAAATGATAATATTTTCGATACTTTAAATGGAGCTCGCAAAGTGAAGTGACACAATTGTTATCACCGCGCTCAATGATAGTTCGTTAAAAAATCAAGGTTGCGATCTCGATGTAAATACGTGACCCACTATTTATATACCTTTGTCAGTATAAACTAAGAATTTTCTATTGGTAAAAGGGCAATTCCTCCAATAGACCTATTTCGTCCTTACTGGGAACTCATCAGGTACTGTCCGGAATTTTTTACGGACAGGGCTCTAACCTGGGCATTAAAGCCTTTTCCACACTATACAATACTTAGTTTATACTGACAAATGTATATATATAATAGGACAGTTGTTTATATCAAGATCGCAAATTTGATTAACAGTAATTCCAGTCATGTTTCATGTATGCGAATCTACTAGACTTGGGACCCGCATGTCTTATTTTTCTTTCATCATACTTGCGGATTGATTCAGGCTAATCATTTTGCCGTCGTGATCTGATGAATATTATTCGAAATGCGTCATTGCGTACGTCTGACGATAACTTTGCTATGCTTTGTAACTAATTAGATAAAATTGGATTTGTGTATTTATCATGATCTCAAACTTGATTCAAATACAAGTATAATTATTTTCTACAATATATATATATATATATATATATATATATATATATATATATATATGTGTGTGTGTGTGTGTGCACAATTATTGTACGTACGAAAAGCAATTATTCAACTCAATCCAAGATTATTTACCAAAGAAATTGATTGGAGGCCTTGCACCATATATATAAGGTGGAAAATTTTGGAGTTTCTAGCTAAACATATGTAAACAGCCAATTTAACGGATTTCTCCGTTGTACCCAATGCAAAGTCCGAAAATCTATTATTAATATGTGAAGCCATTTAATTAAAGCTTTTGGCTCTCGGCTTAAAAATTCAAAAGTTCTACCCAAATTATATTTTAATCGACTGGCCACGTTTTGAACAGGCCAAAAATATTTTTCCTGCCTCCAGTTGAACTCGAACACCCTTTGGACGAGCGTCAACAAGTATACGATAGGATTGGCAATTATCCGAATTAAAAATGACTGATTTAAGGAAACCCCTATCAACAATAGTAGTGACAGAAACTGATGGAAATATGAGCGATCGTTTCTGAACTCTACATACCAGTGGAAAATATAAGTCTTAAAAAGAATGCAATGCGATAGAAAAGATACGGGGAAATGTATTTCTAAACACAATTGAAAACCAGACGAAAGCTCTGCTAAACCTCTGTTCATCAATACAAGAATAATCAGATCTCAAGCATCACTTTGTTACGCAATAATAACTACACCCACACGCACACAGTCAAATGAACACACCCACACACACAGTCTAATACACACACATATTCAAAGATCAATATGTAATGAACCACCAATAAAAATAACATTAAATCTGAAAATAATTTCTCATCCACCTAAGCAAATTAAAACCATGAATGAATGTTGCTGAAAGATCATAATTTGTAATACAATTTAACAATAATTGATTGCGAGGGTGGGGGTAACAATTCTTTAAATCAAGTTTGCGAGCATGAAATAAATACCGATCCCATTGCATTAAACCAGTCGTCGAACAACATAGAAAAACTACCGCCAGGCACAACGCACTAACAAAACCACCGCCAGCAGCAACGCATTATCAAAAATATCGCCAGCCGCAACGCATTAACAAATCTACCGCCAGCCGCAACGCATTAATAAAACTACCGCCAGCCGCAACGCATTAATAAAACTACCGCCAGCCGCAACGCATTAATAAAACTACCGCCAGCCGCAACGCACTAGCAAAACTACCGCCAGCCGCAACACATTATCAAAACTACCGCCAGCCGCAACGCACTAACAAAACTACCGCCAGCCGCAACGCATTATCAAAACTACCGCCAGCCGCAACGCATTAACAAAACTACCGCCAGCCGCAACGCATTAACAAAACTACCGCCAGCCGCAACGCACTAACAAAACTACCGCCAGCCGCAACGCACTAACAAAACTACCGCCAGCCGCAACGCACTTCAAAACTACCGCCAGCCGCAACGCACTAACAAAACTACCGCCAGCCACAACGCATTAACAAAACCACCGCCAGCCGACCAACGCATGTGATCAAAACTACCGCCAGCCGCAACGCATTAACAAACTACCGCCAGCCGCAACGCATTAACAAAACTACCGCCAGCCGCAACGCATTAACAAATTCCGCCAGTGGCGCACTGACGCGTTACATATAAGTTCGTTGCGGCTGGCAGTGTTAGTGCGTGCAATAATGTGTTATTAATTAACTGCAGCTAGCGGTTGTTTATTAGTGCCGACGAACGGTAATGCGCGGCTAACAGTTTGTTAGTCTGTGCGTATGTATTGATACGACTGGTTAAATACAATGGGATCGGTGTTTACTGACTCGCAAAATTGATTTAAAGGTCGATTTTGGTAATTGAGCATATACAGACCCAAACTGGTGTTATGCACAATATTCCCACCACATTTTTATTGAAGTCTTTTCTTATCCTTTAGTATATATATATATATATATATATATATATATATATATATATATATATATATATATATATATAACTAAATTCAAATCAAACAGAAAAGGTGAATGTGTTTATTTGCACATACTGGATGAGTAGATGATGAAGAAAGTTTCTTGTATCGAATTTGAACTATGGAATTATGTTATGAATCTTATTAAATATCGTACACTAATATAAAGATGATATTATTTTGTGAAATATGATATTTACTAATGTCATAGTATCTTCCTTATCAGCAAAGATATAATGCAAGTTTATCAGAAAACAATTTTTTAACGCACACATTTAGTGCAGCCAAATTGTGTATTCTTATGAAATGGGACTTTGTCCTAGATATAAATAAAAGAAAATTTTCCGCTAATGCCGACTCGGTGTACAATTTAATAAAATATGTCCGAAGACTGTGGGTCAACGTACATCGGCCGATCTATTACACAGTTAACAGCTATTATTTAAATCAAGTATGCGAGCTTCATATAAACTCCGATTTTATTGTATTAAACGAGTCGCCCTACATAACAAAGCTAACGTAAGTAACAGGTACTGACGCGTTTCGATTGTCCATGATCGTCATCAGGACACGATGTCAAACTGTCCAGTGAGAATCGAGCCGCAATGCGTATACAAGAAAGCAAACTTAGTAGTCAACAGTTAAATTGAAAGAAGTGATAAGTTAAAACGCGTAGCATTTTTTCATGGAGAGTACTGGTTCACAATGGCGCTGCAGATAATGAAAATCGTGCAGGCATTGTCAATATGCTACTCACCTAATATACTAACTAAATGCTAGAAAATAAACAAATAATCAATTTAAATGAAATCGTTTTTTTTGTGAAACTGGATTAATTGAAATTGCCTGATCTGCGTTTTGAGTAATGCAGTTGTTCTTTTCCAGTAGATTTCTTACCAAAATATTTCGGCTGCCTTTTTCGGCAGCCTTCTTCGGTTGGTCTATTTTCACCAGTTTTAAAAAACCAAACTAACGAAGCAAACGCGGTATTTCCAATGGCGATAATATTTATACTTCAGACTGATCTTTCACTAGATAGATGCACATACAGACATGTGACACGCGACTATCTAGTGAAAGGTCGGTCTGAAGTATAAATATTATCGCCAGTGGAAATACCACGCTTACTGCATTCGTTTGGTTTGTCTAAAACTTGTGAAGATGGACCAACTGAACAAGGCTGCCGATAAAGGCAGCCGAAATATTTTGGTGAGGATAGAAAACTACTGGCATAAGAACAACTGCGTTAGTCAAAACGCAGATCAGGTAATAAAATTATCAAATTATTGTGCTCTAGACTACCAATTTTCATTCAGGTGTAGGCATAGAAAAGAGCACGTACGAGTGTTGAGGCTAAAATAAGGCGATGCATGTCGATGAGTACATGTTTAACAATTTCATACACCATTCCCTATTAAATTATTTGTTCGGTTTATTATTCGAAAATAAATAAATTTGTCATTTAACAGATAGTTGTGCCAAAAAATACGAAATACTTCATAAATCTGCTATTTTGTAATATTGGTCCATGGAAACATTAAAATATAATTGTAGTAGTATTATTAGTAGTAATAATAGCGATAGTAGTAACAATATTTTTGGCAGTAGTAGTAGTGATAATAATTATAATAATAGTAGTAGTAGTAGTAAAAGTGGTAATCATAATAAGAGATAACAACAACAAAAGCAATAATAATAATGATATTCATTATAATTCTTCTATAAGAAATTTAGTTAAATATCCGTATTACAGATCTTTACCTTGTTACCCTTTTTTAGTTGATTTATACTTACATCTGCAGAAGCCTGAATTTCGCTTATTCTTTAAAAGAAAGCGTTAATATGTTTAACTTTTACAAAAATGTTTCACAGAATCAATTAAGGCTTGAATTTAACTATGAGTTTCTCAGATAAAATATAACCGCAAACATTATTTAAATTTGTAATATGAGCCGTACGAAATATATTTTTTTACCAACTCATCATAAAAATAAATCGTCAAAGATATCAAACTGTTTATTTTAATTTGTCATTTTCCCATTTCAAAGCTAATTTTTTACGCTTTTCCTTTTTGGACATACTTTCACATTTTCATTTCTTCAGAGGAAAACATTTCCAGAAGAATCATATTATTTGTTTTTTGCCGCAACTCGAGAGACATCAAACATTTCAAGGAACTGCACCATTTGGGAGTAAGGCTCTCACCAGGTGCCTCACAGTAAGTCTAGTTTGTATGTAATATTTCTGTTAATATTGCACTTTCGTTAGAATAATAATGCAGAATCTTTATTTGTATAGATAACCTGAACATTCATTTTGATTAAACTATCTAGTTATTATTATACGAATGAAATAATGAAATTAAATAAAGTTAAAACATTTTAATTTGTCAGTCTCTTAACATACGTTATAATATTGGATTTCACATGTTCCTTCCGAAAACGTTCAGAGTCCAGCATCTTTTTCTCTCTCTATCTCTCTCTATCTCCCTCTCTCTCTCTCTCTCTGTGGATATTCTCGATTGGTTGTTAACTGTCTACCTGAGGTTTGATTACGTATGGCGTATGCATATTTATTAATCTTCATATTCAATGCATTTCCCATATAGACTATTAAATACGCTGAGACCGCTAATTCTTAATCCACAGGTAGACGGTTGGCAACCGGTCAAAGTAATTATATCAGACTTTATTGTACTACCTTTACTATCTAACCGATTAACCAAAGAATATCGGTGATACTATACGCTTTGCTTACTTGCTAAGTGGATTTAACATAAATATATTAATGAACGCAATGAAAATTTTAATGTATATGCTAATGCACTAAGGATAAAATACAAATTCCTTTAATAAAAACGTTTTATAAATTATATTTATGATAAACCCCTTAGATAAAATTAACTTGTACATAATTAGCAATATCGTGGTAGCTTTGAACGATAGTCTCCTATTCACCTTAAAAATAAATGTTCCAATATTAATGTGTGTGGCATCATAGAGTTCCCAAGAAAAGTGCATCAATGTTTTGTCCCTGAAACTAATTAACGGTAAAACTTATACGATAAAAAGGAATAATTATATAGTCAATCCGGTGTAATAATCTGACATGGAGTGACGAGAAATTAAACACTCAAAGAGATACCTTGGCTTAGTACGTAAGGTATCCAAAATAGTTAAAATGGCTGAGTTGTCGACTATTTCTTCACATTTAAGAGAATAAAATTCGATGTAGCCTGTCAATAGTTAGAACTATCCAAAATTGCTCCAACTATTACTGATCTGTTTCCCGACGCGGCAGGAAGTAGGTTAAGATTGTGGATTTTCTTACAAACTGTACACCTTTAAATTTTAAGCCTAAAGACAATGGCATTAAACATCCGCTATCGACATGGTAATCAAAATCAACTATGACTTGTAACTACGCTTTGTGTTAATAAAATACTTTATCGATAAAATATATAATGCAATTTATTTTTTATGGAACTTTTCGTTTTTTTCTGTTTTGTTAAACATTTTGGATTAAATTATTTTCTCCTGAGGTCATCAGATAAATGTAACTTAAATAAATTTACCTGATTTTCGGATTGCTTACCGAAATATTTGAATCCACTGTCATCATGATTTTTGCATATATTTCGGCCTCCAATTACGGAGGCCTTTTTCAATGCCAAACACATCACAAACTTAGTTGACAATCAATATGTCAAGTGGAAATATTAATTTAAACCGCCTCATTTATACTTGTTTTTAGATCTCTTAAGCATAACGTTTTTTAATAAAAATGTTAGGAAAGTGTATGTTAAATTGGTTTGTGTATGTGTCTACATGTATACACTCTTCGCAATGAGATTACAGTGATATAATGACAATTAATGACAACTTGTCATTATATCACTGTAATCTCATTGCGAAGAGTGTATACATGTAGACACATACACAAACCAATTTAACATACACTTTCCTAACATTTTTATAAAAAAACGTTATGCTTAAGAGATCTAAAAACAAGTATAAATGAGGCGGTTTAAATTAATATTTCCACTTGTCAACTAAGTGTGATGTGTTTGGCATTGAAAAAGGCCTCCGTAATTGGAGAGGCCGAAATATATGCAAAAATCATGATGACAGGATTCAAATATTTCGGTACGCAATCCGAAAATCAGGTAAATTGTTTATTTCCTGTCGCGCAACATGTTTCTTTGAAAACTTAAATAAATATTCATATTTTACCAGTGTAATTAGTGTAGATTTTCCAAGTTCTTCAAGTTTTTCTCATCAAATTATGCCCGAACTCATTTTTATAAAATTGTTAGTTTAGCTTAAGTTAAGCAACTGAATTAACTATATGCTTTGCTTGAAAAAACTGAATATTATCGTTTCATCGCGACCAACAAGTTTATGCTTAGTAGGGTCGCTCAACTATTTCAGTAGAAAAACATCAATTGTGCATGCGAGACGGCTATGAGTGACTGACGCATATCTGATTTTCTATGCTTTACACATGTATGCCGGTATTATCCTCGATGGTCAGTTTTCCATCGTATCCTGACGATGATCCTGGAATGCCGAAACGCATCAGTATGTGCGTCTGATTCTAGTTTAGGCATGTTTTGCCACTAGCGAAATGAAATGAGACTGGTGTCCATTATATGTTAGCAAAATTTATGTCTTTCTAGACATTGCGGGAAGAGATTCCAATAAGGATGCAACCGGTCTACTGGATGAATTGCCTTTTGTACATTACAAAATTCTTAGTTTCTACTGATAAATTTATGTACATAATGAGACAGGTGTTTATATCCTGACTGCAACCTTGATTTGATTATTCGACACAACGAAGTGTTGCAAAGTTCATTTTATGCAAAGATCTAACACCATTACATGATTATTTGGAGATTTAGCGTATTTCTAATAAATTAAAGTTTATTTGTTCAGAAAGTTTGTTATAACTATTTTTACTGCTTACTGGAATACCCCACAACGCTAATTAATAAATAGTCAATCTCTTGTGAACCTCGTGCATAATGTCTAAGCATAGGTCTAAGCACCTATTCATTGTACAATTGTGCAATTTTCATTAAGTTGATAACAGACCAACGCTTAATTCGATAAAAATGATTATAACTGGTTTGCGAGACTGCAAATTTGATAATTACCTGATCTGTGTTGTACCTAGCAAATAATTTTCCCCAGGCAATTTCTTTTTTTATGGAAAATATTTAGGATTCATTTGTTGGTATCCTTTATCGATCCGCAAAATTTTTACAAGTTTAAGAAACTAACCAATAAAGCAAATGTGCTATTTCGCTTAACCTCTACAGTTAAACTTATGACTAGTCGGTCTCATAAAAGATAACTGACGTTTGAATAGATGGGCGAGCGTCGCGTATGTGCGTGTATCTATATCTACAAAGTACAACCATCAAAGTAAAATTACGGTGGTTAAATTTTAATTTACACTTGGCACGTGGTAGATTATTTGTTTTATACTTACCATGGAATACGACGTAAATGAGGATGCTATCAAATTTAAAAGTTAGGAGCCATCTAAATCACTCACTAACATCGTGTCAAAGTAAATGTTAAAAATTCAAGACGAACAAACAAAAAAAGTCATAGAATTAAACTATCATTAATTTTGCTGACTATGATAACAAATTTTAAAATCTAGTTAGCGAGCTACATATAAGCACAAATCCCTTTGTATCTAAACAGTCGCGCAACGTAGCAAACAAAAAGTAAGCAGCATTTATTGACACTTTTCGACCTTCCGTGATCATCGGCAGCGGTCGACGTCAATGTACTGTTAACCCCATCCGCGCAATCAATGGTTGATTAATTGAGTCACTTATATCAATGTTAGGAAAGCTGTAGAAGGTTCATGTCCGTGACTGCATAGGAGTTGTCAGGCGACATCAACCAAGGCCAAAAATCGGTGCACCTGAAAATTTAAAGGATTCAAGATTTTTACCGATCTACTAGTGCTATCAATTGTCCCGCACTAGAAAACGGCGGCGAAGTTAAAAAAAAGGACAGCAATGAGCAACTTCAATCAACATTTAAAAATTGGATTAGTGCTTATATCAAGATCGCAACGTTGATTTACAAAATTGCTATCACTACCCATGCATTAAATAATTGTTAATTTGTATAAGTTATATCAATGTAGCTAAAGCTGCAACAAGTTATTGTTTGCGACTGCGTAGAAATTGTAAAACCTACATTTCCAGTCAAGTATAATGGATATGTGACTAGGAGAGGTGGAAGACGCAAATTTAATTTTGCTATCCTTATATAAGTAGTGCGGTTTTTTGCTCGCTAGTCAGTTTACCGTTGTGCTCTGATGGTGATCATAAAAGGTCGAAAAACATCATAACATGTGACTGACGGTTGTTTCACATTTTTGTGCGACTGATCAAATTTAAAAACATTGATGTTTATTTCAAATTCTGAAACTCGATTCAAGGAAACAAAGCAAGCGCGAAATTTCACTCATCCATTCAATTTATGCATATGGTAGGCTAATTTCATGACAATTATTTTCATTTAATTAGGTATTCGGACGTTACGTATGTGCAATTAAACGTGTGAATGCAATTGAAAATTATACAGTTAAACATAAATAATATACATCTACATCAATCAAAATAAAACTGGGGTCACTGGACGTTAATTTATCCTTTGCACACGCCAGAAAAATTGTTTCATTCTTGCCATTTGAAATGAGCTATTACAGGTGTTATCTCAAAGGATAGAGGGGCTGCAAATGAAAATGATCAAAATTTTATTAAGTAGAAAGCTTAATAAATACGCATAATAAAATAAATGATATACAACAGCTAGTTAGAACTAATATACATATGTATGTGTGTATTAGGTGTAACGCACCTAATAAAAAATAGTTTAAATATGACAAGATGTATAAACCAAAGACAACATGAACGCGTTGTATAATCTCGTACACATTCGTTTCCTGTTACTGGTGACTCATCAGTAGGAACCGGTACTGGGCCCTATACCTACTATATATTTGGATGAGGAATGTAGGAAAATTAGACGGTATCATTTATGATTAACGCGAAATTAGAAAACTGATATTGATCAAGGCCAGAGTGTATGGATTTTCTGGAGTAACAAGTGCGCAGAACTAGTTGTAACTCTTCGTTTTGGTAACCTTTGGTATACTTGAAATGCATTGTGTTGGTACCATGTACCAACTCGGTAATCGTAGTGTTGGTATCTGATACTGACACAACAGCCACAGTGTTGTTACCTTTTAACAGGCTTGATATATATATATATATGTATATATATATATATATATATATATATATATATATACATATACATATACATATAAATATACATATACATATAAATATACATATACATATACATATACATATAAATATACATATACATATACATATACATGTACATATACATATACATATACATATAAATATACATATACATATACATATACATATACATATTATATAGTGAGTTGGATTTGAAGTCGCATTATCGAAGACTATATATGAAGTTAGTTTCACTACTGCAGGTTTACACATTCATATATAATATTTTACTGTCCAATTTTCCAACACACCTCACCTAAATATACTCTTTACATGTTAACGAACTGGAAATTCGCTAATTAAGCCAAACGTATTCAAATTTAATATTTCCTTTAGTTGAACATATTTTATTGGACAATTAACTATTATAAGAGGTTTCTTGCAACAAATATGTAAGCGTTAAATACTGTTTGTATGTAAGCGGTTTATAAATTGTGTAGTTATTTTAATTTTATTCGATGTTCTAATATTTTTCAAAAGATATTTCACTAGATATACTGACTGGCATTTTGTTGTAAATTTTATTTCTGTAAACCATGAATTCCTAGAATTATTAACTTCATAACTGCATTTGACTTCTAATGTTCATTTCCATACCTTACTATTCTGTTTGCAATGAGGTTTTTAGTCGAGTTTTCCGATCTTAAATAAATATAGCTATGTAAATGAATCCAAAATTATGAATGCCAAATTCTATTCAACCCAAATAGTTTTATTTAAATTGATACCGATCAAAACGGTTTCCTTTAACTCGTGGATTAAAAATAGATGATTAAATAAACATACCTGATGATCTAACTTTAAAGATGACAGCTATTATTTATACCGATATAAACATACTGCCAGGCCGGTTTATTGATTGTTTGCCTGACTAATTGGATTGTTGGCTATCTGTCAAATTAGTGAATTAATTGATTAATAGGCTTAAAGACTGACTGCAGGAATGTATTAGAATGTGATTTATTTGTAAATTGATTGGTTTACGGCCTCGAGTTTGAAATGGTGATCTGGTCAGAAAATATTTTCTAAAAATGAGAAAGCAAGAGTAAAACATTTATGTAATTAAACGAACATTGGTTACGCGGGCAGTGATAACAATTACTTTAATCAATATTGTGATTCTGATATAAACACCTGCTCCATTAATTACATACGTTTGTCAGTATAAACTAAGATTTGTATAGTTTAGAAAAGGCAAAAGCATCCACAACTTATTGTATTTATCAATTTGCCGCAGAGACTTGAACATGGCATCGTTCGCTTTGGAATCTGGTGCTCCAACCTCTAAGCCAACCTACTGCAGTAGGGGTTTATTTGGAGGAGGCTCAGTCGTTAGAGCACCAGATTCCGAAGCAGATGTACCTAGGTTCGAGCCCTGTTTGCGGCAAATTCTGGACAGTACGTGATGAGTTCCCAATAAGGACGAAATCGGTCTACTGGATGAAGTGCCTTTTCTTAATTTATACTGACAAATGTTTGTACTGAATGGGACAGGTGTTTATATCAAGATCGCAAGCTTGATTATAGTAAAACATTAATGCCTTTTAAAACGTTTTAAAGAGCTAGATGATGCCTCTCACCCACTGTAGACCAACACGCAATCTATTTTAAAGTAACGCTTTGCACAGTTTCCGTCGTTACATTTGACATTCTCACGGGTAATTTGTCCACTGTAACCAGAGTCCAGTTGTCATATAATTAAACAAAGCTACGTTGCGGTACGTGAAATTAAAAAAATCTTCTAGAAGCACATCTGGATGATGCTATCGAAATACCAGCAGAAATGAAATTTTAATATTGCCGAAAAACTGAAAACCACACCAATGAGAGCAACTAACAGGCGAAAATTGGCAGAAATGTCATACTAAAATTTTCATAAGGGAAATAACATAATTTGTATTCCGACATTCTCAACTAATCCATATAGGATATCAAAACAATAAAGTTTTGACGATTGAATAGAAACAAACGTTATATAATTAGCATAGTTTCCTGTTTTCAATGTAGAATCATCCCCCGTTTTTATATCGATACATGTCTGTTTCTCTGATAGTAAGCACACAACGCATGCATCAATGATATTTGACGTCTTAGTAATGATGTCATTAGAGCATCAACCTTTCACAAACCAGGTTGGTCAGTATTTGATAAGCCAATCCGAGGTGTGTAATTATTATGCGCTTAAGTAGACTATGTCATTATCGATAAAAAAATGAAGTAAAGATTTGTGATCGATGCAGATTAAGTGGCATCTGTTGGATTACAGAGTTTTCAGATATGCTCCTAGTCTTCGTTTCGGCGAAAATCTGTAATATCTCGCAATTTTCACGCTTTACTGCGTCTTTTTTCTATCTTCACTTGCAAGGAGTTGGCACTTATTAAGATGGCCGTGCAAATAATATACATGCATTGACACAAACTAAATATTTCATAAGATATAAAAAAAACAGATAATGAAGTATACAGGATTTGCAATTACCTGTCACCCAACAATTACTTACCAAAGTTGCCGTGGCCGAAATTTGCTTGAGAGTTTTTAAACTCACCGTCTACGCCACGCATGTCGCGTACTACATGTAATTTTTAGTTATATAATAAATTATGTTTCGTGGTTAGTCTTTCTTTCAAATGAATTAAGAGATACTAACAAAAATAAAAATTTCATATATATATATATATATATATATATATATATATATATGTCTGGAAATCGAATAGCTTAGTGTATAAGTTATAAAACTGAACCAAATCCTCCTCGGATACAGCCCTGGTCGAGGTAATTATGGCAAGTTATGAATGAATATTAAATAATATTAAACATGGTCTACTTGATGAACTGCATTTATGTCTTATAGAATGCTTAATTTCTATTAACAACATGTATATATATAATACTGCCATGAAACCTTACTCTGTATATATGTACATATATATATATATATATATATATAAACAAAAGAATATATATATATATATATATATATATATAAATATATGACATCAGTTTATGTGAAATATGGTGCGAAAAATCTAAATCGATGATGCTAATATACTGTCAGGGTAACTCTAGCAGATGTCACTAATTAACAAATGCAAAATTCTGAGAAAATTTAGTGAATTCTACCTTATCAAATGAAGCTGATCGAATGCCATAAATTGTGTTATAAATAGGGTAATAAATAAAAGGAACTATAAAACAGCAACACTCGAACTACAGTCGAGCCTTCTTCTTGATGTCGACATCGTAAAACTTCTTGAATGCATCGATATTCCGCTCAACTGAAGGCTTACATTCACTATTATTTCAATTATTAATTAGAGAAAAATGCATTCCAGTAAGCAAAATTAATGCCAAATTCAAACTATATTCCCTTAAATTAAAATGATTGAAATCCAGTGTATGTAAATAAACAGAAAATATTATTCAGTAAATCTGGTTAAATTGCTTCCGTCATTTTCACAAATCAACACATGGTTCAAACGAGAGAAAACACTGTGTGGTGCACAATAAGAACCCTGCCTAACTTTACCTATAGTAAAGATCTGGAAGTTTCATAGTTATTCGAGAGGAATTATTTAATCAGAAAATGCAACGAAGGAGGCACACATCTGTAATAAATTAAAGTAAGTGTAGAAGTGAATAATTTTTATTTTATCAAACAGAAAATATTTCGACTAGACAGGATAACACAAATTCGTAGCAGATCTGTTTAGAACCTAATCGTGTATTTAACAAACAAAGCAAACTAAATCTGTACGGACGTCACAAAAAGTAACGTTAGCAACAAAATTCGCAACAACAACAAATTCCAATAGATAGAAGACCAGGCAATGCACACATGTGTTTCCAAACAACGCAAGACTACAGGCTTTGGAAAAAATCAGAATCTGTACCATTGACACCAAATGTGTACATTTAAGAAATTCAGAACCAAAACAAACAAAGTTGCGCAGTGTGCTTGCCTGAAAATCAAACATGCAATATTTCCTTAATCTCACGCTATGTTGAGCTAAGATAAGTAACGAATGACCAAATAGCGTAAAACGAGAAAAAAAATAAAACGAGCAGACATTGAATTACACGCCAACCTCAAAAATCTAACCGCAAACACCTATATTAGATCTCCGCAACAAACAGTAATTAACTGGTACATATTACATCTATAATTAAATATTAAAAAATACTTCCATCAATTCAATTCTATAATCGTTTAAACTTCATATGGAATTTAAGATTTCGTTTAGTTACCAAAAATCTAAATATTCTTGGCAATCAAATAAAATATATTCAAAATAAATTGACTTTCATCTATTCTAGGCATGCGTTTTCTTCCTAATAAATAATTACTAATTTATTACTCATAATAAAAATGGTAATTATTTCTGAGTTATACATATATACATGCTCCCATATTTATTGAAATATAATTGTAGCGTAACATATCATTTTATAATTGGTCATTTTATGGACTGAAATACGCGTGTTTCCTGGGTAGAATTTATCCATTGTCTGGATTATTGACACGTTAATTTCGGGCGTTAGCCAAGTAAAAGCATAATCAATAAGGATCAATAACTCATACTTGCACTGTGCAGACAGTATTACTAAATTAGCCCATTTTTCTGAAACCTGGTTATCTTTAATTTTTCAGACAATTCAATATAGCACAACGCTTGTATTATCTGACTGTTATTCTTGGACAGTATTAATAAAATTAAAAATAAATTTATTTTGTGTAGTTATTATTGTAAATAAATTAATACAGTGATTTAAAAAAATTTATTTTGTTATTTTTTGCGTAAAATTTCAATTTTGAGTAATAATGATACGGGAATTAAATAACATTGAGTGGCTGCCTCTAAATCCAGACATTTTTGGCTATATAGATATATATATATATATATATATATATATATATATATATATATATATATAAATTTCTGTAGTAAAGAATGACAGCGAAATACTATCTATAAAAATACATGTGAGATATTACACGCATTTTATACTGATCATAGTTTGCTCTCTTGGTCTCTTATGAACAAAAACATTTCTTAGTATGCCATGCCAAATTGATGCAAACCTAATTACTTTTCGGACCGAGGTAATGGGAAATATTAAGAAGCATTGGCTATCTACCATTCATGTTTACAAGCGATGTAGTATGCCAACACAAATTTTGGGTAAAATTATGCACGTATAGTATAATATTTGATAGATATAAATCTTCATAGAAATCAATGTTTAAAAATGGCGTTTAGACATAGTTTCAGTTTTTATTACAGATTTTCGTGGTCAGTTTTATAGTTCGGTTCTGCATATCTCACCAGCAGGGTGGATCAAAATATCGGCTTACGTCTGTTTCTGTGCTTTGCCAACAATTAATGTGGCACAAAAAAACACGAAATAATGTTTGCAAAATTCTAAACAGTATTAGACGTATTCTTGAAGTAAGCACCAATCCCATTTAATTTAACCATTCGTCAAACAACATAGAAAAACTATTGTCAGTCATATGTACCGACGCATTTCGTCACTTCCATGATCATCAACATAGTACGACGGCAAGCTGACTGGCGAGGATCAAACCGCAATGCGTACATAAGGAAAACAAAATTAGATGTGCGCCTCCAACCTCTACTAGTCTCGCATAAATTGTACCTGACTGGAAATGTCAGCTGACCAATTTCCAAGCAATCACGAACATTAACTATCTGCCGCTTTCGCCATGTATATA
This sequence comes from Eudiplozoon nipponicum, assembly GCA_029291075.1. NCBI lineage: Eukaryota > Metazoa > Platyhelminthes > Monogenea > Mazocraeidea > Diplozoidae > Eudiplozoon > Eudiplozoon nipponicum. The sequence continues at coordinate 22,062 of JAQBSW010004680.1, forward strand.
TATATATATATATATATATATATATATATATATATATGCGAGTCTATTAGTGGTGAGAGCCGAATAAATTATTTTACTTTCCATATATATGCATTGCGGTTTGATCCTCGCCTGTCTATTTGCCGCCGTGCTCTGATGATGATCATGGAAGTTCGAAACGCGTAAGGACGTATAACTGACGATGGTTTTGCTTTGCTTTGCGACTGGTCAAATACAATGGAATTGGCGTTTAAATCAAGTTCGCAGTCTTGACCAAAAGAAACTGGATAAGGTTTTATTACGCTATTTCGCTAATTTACTATGAAAGTCTGCAAATTCCCTATTTCAAATAGTTGTCATCGTTGATTATACAAAATTGCTTATAGATTTTGCTATAATATTCTTTTTATTTTTTATTGTCAAGATGGTAGAGAGACTTATTAATTCATTAAGCAAAATCTACATAGAAAATATAAGTTCATATTGTCATGGAAGTTTTGCCAGAGCCAGCAGGAATAAAAGCATATTCCTATGGAAATTTTCGCTTTTTTCGATTTAGCTTCCAATTAGCATTTGCCAATCAAGTAATTGGACCTGTTGGGCTGTGCAAAGCAATAATATACGATAAATGTGTATTCTAATTTTAACCTCTGAATATATTATCTACCGACGCTTTAAACTATGCAAGCACAATGAATTAAGAGAAAATATTTCAATGAAAATGAGAATAGCAAGTATTAAGAACTAAATGACAAAATGGAAATATCAGTGTTAAAGAATCTAAAGACTGGTCAAATAGTTTATACGATATGCTATTGAAAAAGGCGCTGACAGAACAATGAAACGTCTCGCAAATTAAAAATGTAAATGATTAAAATAGAAACAGCCATAAACACTTCCTTATTCAGAAAAATCCTAATCCTCGTTCAATAATCAAAGTCAGATACAATGTTTTCCTATTTTTCATAATGTTATTTAGTTGCTCATTTAATGTTTATATATCCCTGCTTTGAAAAGCCTCACATGAACGCATTGGTCTATAATCGGTGCAGCTCTATTTACTAGTATAGTGCTTTAAGAGAAAAAACAGGGTTTCAGACAATCTATTTTTTCATCTTCGTCTAAGTTAAGCCTACCACCATTATCCTCGGGCTAGTAACTTTACAGCATATGCATCTGTCAAACTTAAGTATTGCGATTAAAAGTCGTATTTTAAAATGAACGTTAATTCGAATTTGCCTTTACGTGCTTAGCTGCTGAATATTGCACGGGCCGATTCTCCTGAATTACGTGAGCAAATCTAGAAATATATCGATGTGCAGTCTCAACAATACACGTAATGAATTGGATACGCTATTTGAACTAATTTTGGAGACAAAGCTAGTGGTTTAAAATTGCTTTATTTCATTTGTAAAAAGAAAAATTTTATGATATTTAGCGGAGAGTGCGTGTACTACTTACTTTACTTGTGGCTGACTCCTTTTGGAGGATAAGCCGGCTCCAATTTCATGGAGTTTCTTGGAAATTTGGTACAAGTGATGTCCCCTCACCACTCGGTGCGTGTACCGGAATAGTAAATTTGGTCCGGCACAAGATTAAGGTAAATTCAGTAAGTTGAGCTTATGTATGACTCTTCTCTTTAAATAAAATTATTGTATATATTAACTTAGTACTCTTACTATGTTTAGCACGTATAAACGAGCGGTTTGTGTCATTTATCAATTTCCCATTCAGTATTATTATCATATTTCTTTCAGAAGTTAGTTTCTTGCTTTAACTTTACTTGCTTTAACTTAATTTCTTAACTAAGCCTAGTATTTACACATTACCTGTTAGATAATTTGTTCCTGGCATGATTTTACAACTGATACATATAATTTGTATTATTTGGCCTCCGCAATAACCATTTAAGTCCTACCTAGAAACGAAGTGCAAATAGAGTGATGAATATTGGGTTACATTTGTAGAGTGACATTATCTAGTCATTATGTGTGTAGGTTACTTAAACACGCTTAACTTTTAACTTAGGTCGGATACATTCACAGTAAAATTGATAAAATGCCACAGTAGTTTCTCGTAGATAGCCGTCCGCGTTTATACAATTAATGCTAGTTGAATTAGTCATTTTCATGTACACTCGCATGTACGCATACGAAAGTCATGTCTATTTAGTGAAACGTCAGTAATTACCGTGAAATCAGCGATTCATGAAGCCATTTAATCAGAATTTCTCGTTTACTTTATAGGTTATCTGTATTTGGCATAATGAGCCGTCAAACAAAAAGATATTGTACAAGTTATCCCTTATGTAGCTGACAAACCTAGCATCTAAACTGCCAAGTTTAAGGATATTCTAGGCTATTCGCTGTCAAACCCAGCTAAAATAATAAAAGCTCATAGTTTTTATTATGTTTGCTCAGAATATAGTCTATCTATTATAGAATGATTGTCTACTTGTAGAAAAACCGGGTATTTGCAGACAACGTTTTCGGGGGTGAGGAACCAGTGGATCATAGTCTAGTTGTCAAATGCTTTCCTACTCCCTAACCAGAACGTACGCTTTTCAGATCAACAGAATTATCACATAGACTACTCCTGAAGGATAGGCCAGCGAAAATAATTAGATAGTGTATAACTGAAAATTGTTGTATGCGGCAAAGTGCTGCATTGGATAGTGTTCCAGGCGCCAAAATATATGTGTTTCAGTTCGAGCCTCATTCGTGGCACAATTCTAGACAGCAATTGCTGAGTTCCCAATTAGGTTAAAACCGGTCTATTCGATGAATTGACCTGATACTTTTATAAATGTTTAGTTAAAATGCATATATATATATATATATATATGTATATATATATGTATATTGTGGTCTGTGCTTATTTGAAGGTCACAAACAGGTTTTAGATAAATGCTATCATCAAAAATGTAATCAACGAGTGTTAAATTCAGTTAGATACAGTTAATGGTGGAGAACTAATATATGCGCAATTTCGTATTAGGTGTTGCGCACCTAGTAACAAATTAGTTCAATTATGACCAGAAGGATAAACCAAAGTCGGTATGATCGAAAAATATAATCTCGTGCACATTGGTTTCGCGCCTATTCGCGACTAATCAGTAGGAACCGGTATTACGCCCTTTACCCACTATATATTTGGGTGAGGAATGTGGGAAAATACGAAGATAAAATCTCCTATACGAATGTATAAACATGTATTCAGTGAATTAATTCAGATTTTCTCATATATTCAAGCCAATTTGCATAACTGTCAGAAACATAAGTCATTTCGTGTTTAAATTCGTTTGATTCATGCAAATAAACAATAATTGATTGCGCGGGTAGAGGTAAAAATTCATTAAATCCAGTTTTCTGACTTGACGTAAACACCAATCCTATTGAACTTAACCAGGCGTCGAACTGACGATAGTTTTGTTATCTCGTTCGACGACTGGTTAAATACAATTGGATTGGTGTTTACTTCAAGCTCGCAAACTTGATTTAATGAATCGTTTGATTCACGTTTTATTAATCCAGTAAATCAGTTGAATATATGGAGTGAAATGGTTTCTGTGCAACATATCATCTGTTCTTAAAATTATACTTTGGAATATTTTGTTTTACATATTTCAAACTAAATATCATGCAGACATTGTTATCAAGTATGATAAAATCATTCCTCTGTCCAAAACTTATATATATATATATATCCATAATAATACGCAGACAATCTATTGTATCAAAGTTTTCTAAATAATTCTTATCCAAAATGTTAAATATTTCACGCAGAGAAGTAATTTATTGCCAAGGCATATTAGGTATGAAAAGAGGATAAAAGTTTTATGGATTTTATATTTCGCACAGATAATGTTGTCCATATGTACTTAGAAAGACACCTTTGAATAATCCAGCTGTGCTTTCATAGATTTATTCATTTTTTCTTGGTATCGTGGACAGCCAGGATCGAGTGTGGAACAATTGGCTTGCAATGCTCCTATCACTATGGTCGCAATGCCTCAGCAAATCAAACTGCAGAATGTATTGATGTCGGGTAAACAAGGAGAAGATTTGCTAGTTCAAATAAGCTGTTGCCTCGCAGGTGGGGGTTACGTCTCTAATCTCCAAGATGGAACTGCCTTTACATCGGTAAGTAAAATCGAGTAGCCATAATAATAATTCATGATGAGGAGGCCTTTTGCTGTTATATTTTGAAAACTCTAAAATTAAATACACTTTGTTCAAATTAGCTTAACTCATACCGCCCGTACCTACGTCGAAAGAAGAAATAGTCTCTTAAAACCCTCATCCATGAACAAATTTATGCAAAACTGAAATGCTTAAATCAATCAACTTTAATAGTGCCTTTGAATGGTATTTCAGCACATGAAATGCCTGTTAATTTAACTGGTAATATATCTGTCAGTGAAGTAATTCGGGTTTTCTCATGAGTTTAAGCAAATTTACATAACTGTCAGAAAAATAAATCATTTCGTGTTTAAACACAATTCTTACAAAACATAAATAAATATGCATAACTTAAAGTTTAAACATATATATGATATATATATATATATATATATATATATATATATATATATATAAATCCGTCGGCCTCAATAATTAATTGGACTTTAAATCGATACAGGTGCAAACATATTCCTCGAATGAAATTCAGCATCACCCATAGCTGGATATCATGAATCTATGGCCAACTCTCTCAAAATCCGTCATAGTAAAGATATTTACATGAATAAGCAGTAGCATATAAATATATATCATCATCATCATAAAAGCCATACAAAGTCAAAAAGTGACTAAATGTTTCACTGTCCTTATATAACCATAAGAATTGAAAAAATTATATAGTGAATTTAGACAAATTATTAGTGAGATTTAAGAGAGAGAGAGAGAGGCAAAGAGAGAAGGAATACCTTGCTACTATGAGTAAATTTATCAGGATAACTCACAGATATGAGGAAAACTAAACCTCGCCACAACACCATTATGACAAATTAAAATTCGGGCAAGGCGACATCAGCAATATAGCTTCCTTGCGGATTTCACTGTATCACGTCATAAGCAAACCAAACCTCGCAGCTAACTTTTCCCTACTAAGAAAAGAAAGTTACGAAGATGATTCTACTAGACATCTGCAACAAGATCGCCACTGAGCTCGATTCGATGCCATATCGCTAAGGGTTTGTAACCAAGAACTATGATGCGCACGAGAACCTCATATTGGCAGATGAGTGGGTCCTAAATTACCCAATTTAGATGTAAGTGACTTCAATTGTTTCTGCCATGTCAAAATCTGCCCACCTTGTTTCTTACGCCAATTTAGTGATAGATGAGAGAACAGAGCTCTACTGGGTAGTCGAAATGAGGGCATACGCAAAACGTAACCGAGCCAACGAAGTTGATGGAGCCTTATTTGTTTTTCTAACGACGAGCTCTTATTGTCAGACTAAAAATCCACAAATACGTCTACGGATGCCAGCGTTAGTTATTCGTTGTTGGTAACCAAAATGTGCTATACTTCTTAAACAACGACGATTGAATGCTTGTAAACGTCTAAAATCATCAACTCTAAGAGGCCAAGTTTCACTAGCGTATAGTAAGACTGCGCTTACAGATACATTATAAACACGACCTTTAAGGCAAAGCGAAATATTCGCGTTTCTCCATAAATGACGAAGGTTCGAGAAAGCTACTCTAGCTTTCGTGATCCGTATTCTCACCTTTTCGGACATATTTCCTACGTTATTGATAGAGATCCCAAGATATGTAAACCTGTCGACTATGTCTAGATCTTCATTCAGCAGACGCAACGTTGGAGTGAGTGGTGGGTGATCTTGTAACAATATCTTACATTTAGAGGGTGCGAATTTCATACCGAAAGACGGAACAACGTCTGTTGATCTATTCAAGGTGGCCTGGGCAGCATGCTGATTGTCGAATAATAGTACGATATTCCGCATAGTCAAGATCGACTAGTTTATCGCCCGGGAGAACTTCAACTCCAGCATCCTGAATGTGTGGGAGAGTGTTGTTCATAATAGCATCGATTACAAAATTAAACAAAAATGGGGAAAGTGGACAACCTTGACGAACACCACTGCTGGTTGTAAAGTTATGCGTTAATTCGTTGTAGACCTTAACGCGACCAGAAGTATTTGTGTAGAGAGCTCGTATAATATTAACAAATTTTGTGGGCACACCGCTTTTCGACAAAATATGGAATAAAACATTGCGATCCACCGAATCAAATGCACCCTTGAAGTCTAGAAAGACGGCTATTGTGGGACGGTGATATAAATGTCTCTGTTCGAGAACTTGCCTTAACGTAAAAATATTATCTATACAACCTCGTCCTGCGCGGAATCCGGCCTGTTCTTCTCTTGTATGTGATTCACGTGAAGCGCTAAGACGACGTAGGATAATCGAAGCAAATAACCTAGATACGACCGGAGTCAAACTTATACCACGATGGTTATCGCACGAATTACGATTGCCTTTTTTGAAGATGGGAATGATGGTCGACTCATTCCAATCAAGTGGTACGGTTTCCTCATTCCATATAGTATGAAAAAGTTTGGTCAACGCTCCTGAAATTATATCGCCACCATCCTTAAACAATCCTGGAAGCAAATCATCGGGGCCTGCGGCTTTGCGGCGTTTAAGAGATAGGATTGCATCGCGTACTTCTAACTCGGATGGTTCTTCGGGACTAACATTCCACACTGTTGATGCAGACATGCTTTCGGGAATCGGAACTGACGCGGGTGGCCAAGAAAATTGATCTCTAAAGTGTTCAGCCCACCTGTCAAGACGACTTATTTTATCGGTTATTAAATCGTTGTTACTATCATTTATAGTTTCACTAACTTTTAATTTTCTCGGACCTGTTGCGCGGATAAGTTGGAACAAACAGCGACTATTACCTGACGCGAAAGCTACTTCCATTTCTTCAGCCTTTCTGGTCCAAAAGTTTTCGAGATCGACTTTTAGACTGCGCTTAAGTTGGCGTCTTATATTGCGACGGGTATTATTATGAGTCGAGCCAGGTGGAATTTGGCGCCTTATTTCGAGTATCTCCATAGATTTTACAGAGAGCCAGTGATTATTTCTACGGGGGCCTGCAATGCCACATACAGTAGTACCTGCATTGTGCATAGTGGAACTTATCTTGGACCAAAGTATATTCGGATTTTCGCCATCCAGACCAGTTAGATTAGCCTTTAGAATATTTTCATAATTTTGTCGGAAGGACGGTTGTTCGAGTTTGCCTACATCAATTTGGGGTTTATTCTTAATTATTTTCCCGGAAAATTTTAGTGCAAATCTACAACGGATAAGTGCATGGTCCGAGTCGACATAAGTGTTCCAAAAAGAACGACAATCCTGGATGCAACCACGCCATCTATAACTAATTGCTACATGATCTATTTGAGTCCACCGTTGTCCGGGTGCTGGAGGACGCCATGTAGCACAACGTCTAACACTACGTCTGAAGTTTGTACTACTTAAATATAGTCTATGTTCAGCGCAGCTATCCAAAAGCCGTTCACCATTATCGTTGCGCGTCGAGCTTAGAGTGTATCTTCCACCTAAATGAAATTCTGTGTTACTTAAGCGACCAACTTGAGCATTCATGTCACCCATAACCAGGACTATATCCGAACTTCGTGCTTTACTTAGTAAGGAGCTTAATTCGGAGTAAAAAGCGTCCTTGCTTTCTTCTGTGCTGCAATCGGTAGGAGCATATGCAGATACAACGAAGAGGCAACGATGATAACGGTTTTTTGCTTTGATTTTAGTAGATGTATTTAAACGTGCCGTTAAGCGTGCCGCACACAATCGACTATTTAAAGGGATCCATTCAATTAAGCAAGCTTCAGCTCGCGCGCTAAGGGCAATACCAACGCCCCATTTACCGGCTTGAGAGGACACTGTGGAACCAGATGTTCGAAGCCAATAACGCGTAGATAGGGATGGTGCAACTAGTTCTGTAATACACGTAGGATCCTGTATTCTGGTTTCAGATACGCAACATATGTCGATGATGGCTGTGTCCCTTTTTGAACCGGCAAGGTTGATGCTACCAATCCCGGGTTAACTGGTTTTAGCCCACCGGTCGTCAGGCCGGAATTCTATGGCTACGGGCCATATTTATATATATATATATATATATATATATATATATATATATATATATATATATATATATTGGACGAGCAAATAGCAATTGATCAACAGATTCCACCAATATTTGCCGCTAAATTTGAGTCAAAACGCTTTGGAACCATCATTAAAGTCATCAGTCTTGGAAAATACTTTAGAAACAAGGTACACAGCAATGTAAATAAATGGGTTATATATAAAGAAAAGTCAGAAAAATATTTTTGAGAGTAATTCCATGTAGTAGCGAAGTCTGCACGGTGTGAACTATGGTTGAGGTAACATTCAAATAATGCGTTTGTAAAATCATCGGGGGAACTTATATATATATATATATATATATATATATATATATATATATATATATATATATATATATATTGGACGAGCAAATAGCAATTGATCAACAGAATCCACCAATATTTGCTGCTAAAATTGAGTCAAAACGCTTGGAACCATCATTAAAGTCATCCGTCTTGGAAAATACTTTTGAAACAAGGCACACAGCAATGTAAATAAATGGTGTGAACTATGGTTGAGGTAACATTCAAATTATGCGTTTGTAAAATCATCGGGGAACGTAGACTATCCTTTGGTAACTATTCGGAAGAGAATAAAATAACAAATATACAAAATAAGATCCACCACTATTTGCCGCTAAAATTGATTAAGAATGCTTGGATCCGTCATAAAAGTCATCCGTCTTGGAAAATAACTTTGAAACAAGGCACACAACCAATTAAACGAATCGATTATACACAAAACAAAGTCAGAAAAAAATTTTTGTGAGTAATTCCATATAGTAGCAAAGTCCGCGCGATGTGATCTATGGCTAATGGTCGAGGAGCTTAGATTATCCTAGAGTAATTTTTCGAAAGCGAATAAAATAGCAAAGATACAAAATAATAAAATCAAAATCTCACTTCAGCCAGTATGAGTCTAAGTTGACTGTATCAGAAAAACTAAATTTGTATCTTAACAAAAACCTTAGCTAACGAGAAGCCGTTCTAAATTTGAATTTAGACAGAATAGATATGGATGTGCAACCGTAGATTGAATTAAATGAAGTTAATTGTGATCGGAAACAATCCAAGCACTATAAAAACAAATCTGTGAAATTATTTAGTATCTAGTAATGTGGGTGCTTGCACCAAAAAGCAGGATCAGATGCTACATTTTAACTTGGAATAAAAACACTTCCCGAAAGGATGTTGGTAATTTGCATAAAATCATTATGATTTCTTCTGAAGCTGAGATTGTCATATACTTCTGGGTTGGAAAGTGTTTAGATTTCACACATCTAATTGTCATTACATTTTCAAAGCGACAATTAAATAATCAAATTGAAGTATTTTCCAATAAAGCCAAGATATGCATGTTCAAATAAGTTTTTATCGAACGTGACAAAGCATTCATTCAAAAACAAACTAGTAGCAGGTTAAAGACGAAAACAAATGCTAAGCTTAATGAGAACAATAATGTTAATAACATCAACATAAGTTGAGACCAGAAATGGGCGAATATCAACGAGTTAATGAAACGTTTAAATAAGCGGGTTTCATGCGAGAGCATCGTTTTAAATGTGGATAACAACGCAGCGAATAGCGGTTTGGTTTAAAAGCGAAACAAAATAGCAGTATAGAAATTACACGATTAGAGTAATTCGTACATGCAGATAAGTATTTTCTTACATATTCATTGTTTTACACAAATTTTAGCAATATTAAAATCGATTACTTTATGCTGCGTAATTTTATATTGATCAAAACGTTCGATTTCGAAATTTTTTCCTAAACCAGGCTTCATAAGGATGAGGAGAATCATGAATTTGAAATGCTTGGATATTCTTCATTACGTTAAGCCCGATCGTTGAATAATCGTTGTAGAGATTTCAATATTTATTGCAAATCTGTTTCATGACAAACTACTACTTAGCAATAATTCAAATATTCTAAATGATTTTTTGTATATAGAAATAGATTCTTTGATTTTAACTTTGGTTTATAGACCATCGTAAGCCTGCTGGAATGATGATTCTCTGTTTGCCTCTGTCTTTTAAATTATTTTGGACTACCATTGGTTGTAAAGGTTATTAATAGATTTACTAATTGTGAAATAAGGAGTCTGTTTTCTAAGCATGCCCTAGTAAAATCGAATACGGACAAAATTGGAAGAATAAACCATCAGTCGTACGCGTTCAAAGAGGAAATAACAAAAAATAACTGAAGTTCCATTTGAATGAACAAACACGACCATGCAAAAACAGACATCCGAATATTTCACAGTTATAACAACACACGAACATTATGAGTTTGTATCTAGTGAAACTATAGAAACTTGTATTGTTCACTGTGAATTCACTTAGATGAACTTTAATTATATTTAATGTGTAATTATATTTAACCGAATTCCACGTAACCACACGCACCTATGAACCATCTTTGCCTATCTGGTGAAACGTCAGTGATAACTATTTAATTGACCAATAAGAATCATCATCATCATCATCATGTCCAGCCATACGAAAGCCAAAATTGACTAATGTTGAATTATTTTGCGCAGTGCTGTCTTACTTGATGTGGATTTATCTTGTGCGGGACAATTGATAGCACTCTTAGGTCGGTAAAATCTTGAATTTTGTACATTTTCAGGTGCTCTGATTATTGGCCTTGATTTATGGATTCTCACCTGTACCTTCGTTTTAAGCCTTTCATCAGCTGATTGTCTGAAAATCACGTTTGATCAAGATTTTCCAGTCTTCTTTTTTGAAATTTTCGGGACTTAATTTCCGAACCCATCTTGGGGTTGACACAATACGCACCACATTTGCCACAAGTTGTGTTTTATTCCTGTGCGTATTGTGTCCACCCTGAAGTTGGAACTAGAAATTAAGTCCCGAAAACTTAATAAAAAGAAGAGTGGAAAATCTTGTTCCAACGTCATTTTCAGACAATCAGCTGATGGAAGGCTTAAAAAAGAAAGGAAAAGTGAGAACCCACCAATCAGGGCCAATAATCAGAGCACATACAAATGTACAACTTTCAAGATTTTATCGATGTAAGAGTGCTATCAATTGACCCGCACAAGAAAAAAGTGGCCAAATCCACAAAAAATGACAAAATTTTCACTGCGATATAACAATAAGGTGTGAAAAAAAAATTAAAACAGAAATAATATATCAGTCAAATTATTATTGAAATTTACGAGCGAGGAAACGGAAGGAATACCTAGTTACTATGAATAAATTTGTGGGTAACTCACGAAGTGGCAACTAATGCTCTCCACAACATTATGTGGGGATAGCATTTGGGCAGGGTGACATCAACGGCTGGCTTCGCGCGGTTTCGCCATCACGACAAACGGAACAAACCTCGCAACGACTTGCCCTACTAGAAAATTAAGTTGAGGGTGATTTACTAGACATCTGTAGATCGCCACTGAGCTCGATTCGTGCCATGTCGATGAGTTTTAACCAAAGATTATGATGCGCTTTGAAAGCCCACATCCTGGCGGAAGGGTGGGTTCTATACTACCAATTTGGATGAAGTGATTCCAATTGTTTCTGTCATGTCAAAATCTGACCACCCCAGTTTCTTACATGAATTTGGTGCTGGATGAGAACAAGAACTCTTGGGCAATCGAAATGAGGCATATACGAAACGTTACCGGAAGTCAGCGGGATTGATGGGACATATTTGTTTTCGATTTTCGACAAGCTCCTAGTATCGGATCAAAATACGTCTACGGATGTCAACGTTAGTTATTCGTTGTTGGTAGCCAACATGTGTTATACTTCCCAAACAGCGATGATCGAATGCCTGTAAGCGTCTCAGATCATCAACTCTAAGAGGCCAAGTTTCACTGGCGTATAGTAAGACTGCGCGTACGGATGCATTGTAAACACGACCTTTAAGGAAAAGTGAAATATTCGCGTTTCTCCATAAATGACGAAGGTTCGAGAAGGCTACTCTAGCTTTCGCGATCCTTATTCTCACCTCGTCGGACATATTGCCTACGGTATTGATAGAGCACCCAAGATATGTAAACCTGTCGATTATGTCAAGATCTTCATTCTGCAGTCGCAACGTTAGAGTGAGTGGTGGGTGATCCTGTAACAGTATCTTACATTTAGAGGGTGCGAATTTCATACCGAAAGACGGAACAACGTCTGTTAATCTATTCAAAGTGGCCTCGGCAGCATCCGGATTGTCGAATAATAGTACGATATTGCCCACATAGTGAAGATCAGCGGTTTATGTGGACTATTTAGCATCCCAGATGTGTGGGGAAGGTTGTTCATGATATCGATTACAAATTTAAAAAACATGGATAAATTGGACTGTGACAAACCTACTGCTGGTTGTAAAGTTGAGTTTATTCGTTTGTGAGCCAGTAATATTTGTATAGAGTGCGTATAATATTAAAAAATTTTGTGGGCACACCGGTTTTCGACAAAATATGGAATAAAACATTGCGATCCCCTCAGTCAAACGCGCTCTTGAAGTCTAGAAAAACGGCTATAGTAGGACGGTGATATAAATGTCTCTGTTCAAGAACTTGCCTTAACGTAAAAATATTATCTATACAACCTCGTCCTGAGCGGAATCCGGCCTGTTCTTCTCTTGTATGTGATTCACGTGAAGCGCTAAGACGACGTAGGTTAATCGAAGCAAATAACCTAGATACGACTGGAGTCAAACTTCTACCACGATGGTTATCGCACGAATTACGATTGCCTTTTTTGAAGATAGGAATGATTTTAGACTCATTCCTTTCACGTGGTATGGTTTTCTCATTCCATGTCATATGAAAATGTTTGATCGCACTCCTGTAACTATATCGCCACCATCCTTAAACAATTCTGGAAGTAAATCATCAGGTCCTGCAGCTTTGAGGCGTTTAAGAGATAGGTTTGCATCGCGTACTTCTAACTCGGAGGATTCTACGGGACTAACGTTCCACACTGTTGATGCAGACATGCTTTCGGGAATCGGAACTGACGCGGATGCCCAAGAAAATTGATCTTTGAAGTGTTCAGCCCACTTGTTAAGACAACCTATTTTATCCGTTATTTAATCGTTGTTACTACAATTTATAGTTTTACTAACTTTTAATTTTCTCGGACCTGTTACGCGAATAATTTGGAACAACCGGCGACTATTACCTGACGCAAATGCCACTTCCATTTCTTTAGCCTTTCTGCCCCACAAATTTTCTAGATCGACATTTAGACTGCGCTTAATTTGGCGTCTTATATTGCGACGAGTATTACTTGAGTCAAGCTAGGTGGAATGTGGCGTCTTGTTTCGAGTATCTACATAGATTTTACAGAGAGGCAATGATTATTTCTACGGTGGCCTGCAATGCCACATACAGTAGTACCTGCATTTTGCATAGTGAAACTTATACCAAAGTAAATTCGGATTTTCGCCATCCAGACCAGTCTGATTATACTTTAGAATATTTTCATAATTTTGTCGAAAGGACGGTTGTTCGAGTTTGCATACATTAATTTGTGGTTTATTCTTAATTTTCCCCCCAGAAAATTTAGTACAAATCTGCAACGGATAAGTGAATGGTCCGAGTCGACTTAAGTGTTCCAAATAGATCGACAATCCTAGATGCAATCACGCCGTCTATAACTAATTGCTACATGTTCTATTTGAGTCCACCGTTGTCCGGGTGCTGGAGGACGCCATGTAGCGCAATGTCTAACACTACGTCTTAAGTTTGTACTGCTTAAATATAATCTATGTTTCGCGCATCTATCCGAAAGCCGTTCACCAATATAGTTGCGCGTTGAGCTTAAAGTGTGTCTTCCACCTTAATGAAATTCTGTGTTACTTAAGCGCACAACTTGAGCATTCATGTCGCTATAACCGAGACTATATTTGAACTTCGTGCTCTATTTAGTAAGGAGCTTAGTTCGGAGTAAAACGCGTCCTTGCTTTCGTCTGTGCTGCAATCGGTAGGAACATATGCAGATAAAACAAACAGACAAAGGTTTCATAACGGTTTTTGCATTGGTCTTAGTAGATATATTAAAACGTGCCGCACACAGTCGACTATTTAAAGGGATCCATTCAATTAAGCAAGCTTCAGCTCGTGCGCTAAGGACAATACCAATGCCCCATTTACCGGCTTGAGAGAACTCCGTGGAACCAGATGTTCGAAGCCAATAACGCTTAGATAGGGATGGTGCAACCAGTTCTGTAATGCACGTAGTATCCTGTATTCTGGTTTCAGATACGCAACATATGTCGATTTCTAATTTATCCAACGTACGTGCAAGAGATTCTTGTTGTCCAAGTTGTTTTAATGTTCGCACATTAAATACGCCTACGTTAAAACCTAACTTTAATGAATGATCGTCTACTAGAACCATTTTCGATATTTGGCAACCTGGTATTGGGCTCAGTGTTATGATCTAAAACAACCATATTAATAGTATCTAAAAGAGTGTTATTGTTAGATTGAGAAGAGGAAGGGGAAGGAAAGGAGGCAGAATCGGAGATAAAGTTGCCTGCAGTAGTCCGATTTCAATATGGTGGTGCTCAAAATATCTTCGTTATAAAATTTTTTGAAGCATACCTGAAACCTAAACAACGACGAAAAGGTAATGCGGCCGTACCGATTCAAAAGAAAATATATCGATTAGTACCTATCAAATGATTCCTTTTCCATCCTCGAATGTTTACTCGAAGGTTAAAAGTATGGAAAGAATTCGATTTCGTACGTATTTGTTCATGCCAAAAGCAAATTCGTGTGAAGGATAAGTTCCTTGCAGTCAAACAATCCAATCTTGATTGTTTATTCAAATAACAAATCTGCTCACTGCGCTGTGTGGGCCGCAATAGCCGATTATTAAAGAGACGAATTTCGAGAACATTTTAAACTACGCACAGCTGCCATTGGGGAGAACACGTTTTTGATCAATTCAAACTCCAAATCAGGCGGATTTCTAATTAATCATCAAAGCTAATAACTAAAAGTGATTACGCACAGTTGAGGTTGCTGTATGCAACATTCGTAATCCTCAGCTAAATATTATTATAATCAAGGTTGCGATCTCTTGATATAAGCACCTGAACCATTAATTACTTACATATGTCAGTATAAACTAAGAATTGTATAGTGTAGAAAAGGCAATTCATCCAGTAGACCGCATTCGTCCTTATTGGGAACTCATCATGTATTGGCCAGAATTTGTCGCGGACAGGACTCGAACCTGTGCACGTCTGCTTTGGAATCTGGTGCTCTAACCACTGAGCCACCCTGAGGTGAAATTAATTTCAAGGTTAAGAAAGTAGTCGAAACGATATGATTTTCGAATTCGCCGGTTAGGATAAAGCTTAGTTAAATAAAGAATTCGGACTTTGGATTTATTTCAAGTAGGCCAAAATTTATACATGTAATTGATTTGAGATTCGATTAAATTTTTGTTTTGTTAAAATGCATTAAACACTTCGAGTTCAGGGAGAGCAATAAACAGTGGAAGATTTGCACGATGATTAATTGAATGGAACTCTAATTTATGAATGAAAACAACTTTTCATGAGGTATTAAGTATAAGTATTTTACAAGAAATTTTATATATATACCTTATATATATATATATATATATATATATATATATAATATATATTATATAAAACAAGCAATTTTCTAACGTTAATAATCTTAAAAGTTTCATCCAACATTATCGACTGGCCAAGAATAACAAAATGCGACAACAGTCTACTAGTATCCAGTCAAGACCAAACAGGCCCTCGACTGAATCAACAAACATACAATCGGATTGGCAACAAACGAAAGTGGAAATAACAGAGGCGCATAAGGTAGCAGAAGTTTCCAAACAATATGAGCGTTCAACACTGAAATTCACACTGGCGCTGTTACCATGTGGAAAATATAAATTTGCGCAGCAAAGTGAAATGATCAACTACACTGGGAAAATAGCACTCGTAAATGTAACAGTGAAAAATGCGCACAAATGGTTAATTCTCAAGCCATCAAAACAATAATGACCAGATCTCAGACATCACTTTGCAATTCTGCGAGAATGACCTTTACATGCAAACATGCATACACACAAACACAAACGCATACACACTCACCAACTAGTCAAAACAAGAAACAGATGTAAAAACGTGTCAGATTTGTTACCACTAGCATAATCAATTGAAAACCCAAAATGTATAAATATGTATGATTGTATAAGTGATGATTAGTATTCACGAAATAAATGGCCTTTATCCACTTTGTTATTTATGTGTTCTTTCTTCCTAATTATATATATATATATATATATATATATATATATATATATATATATATAATAATATATATATATTGGTGGTATAGCTTGATAATTTATATTTCTGTTAATAAACGTAGGGGTAAATATCAAATGTCGTTTTTATTATTAATAAAATGCAAATTTTCTTATTTACCAATAATTTTAGCAAGATAAGCGCAAGTTTTCACAACTTTTTGGGCTGTTCGATAAAGGTAGGCTTGATGTTTTAATTTAATAATTAAATTATTTCTAAATAAGTTTATATATATATATATATATATATATATATATATATATATATATATATATAGTGAATTTAATGACATTTATAATATGTGGTGATTGTCTGGACGGCTAAAATACTATTTTACCATAAAGGATATTAATTTATTGTTTACATGTCGCATAATTGAATCTTTTACATTCACTTCTTTTATACTCAACATAACTGCCAGACATATATTCAAATCAGTATACTGGATTTTCTGCTGCGTTATATCCTAAATTTTCTTGAATATGTGAAATTAAATTAATGCTTGAGTGCTAAACTCGTATTTTTTTGTGTGGATAAATTTATGCGTAGATTTCAATAGTAATTATGTGCTTAATCTCCGAGTGACAGCGTCTCTTTCATTATTCCGCGCCTAAATAATTTAGGAGCAATTGTTAACCATTTCCACTAGATTCTGGCTATTTTTGGATAAAGTTACAGTAGTTGAAGGGATTTAACCATTAATCTAATAATAACTATAGATGCAAAAACTCCCGTCATTCATACCTACTAATTCGTTTCACAAGCAGTTTCACGTGCCTTTGATTGAATATATCATCTGAATTCTGCGAAAACTGCATTAAACGAAGGTTTACGATTATATAGATAATTGTGCGGCCGACAATCAATGTAGCATTATATAGTAAAAACGATTAGGGAAAATAGCAGCGATTTGCTTTACAATAATTCAAACATGCATAAAACTTTGATTCTTGCTAGTTTACCGTTTTGCTTTAATGAAGTCAACTGAATTTTGAAACGCGTTACTAAGTGAGTTTAAACAATCATCGCTTGCGTGGGTAGTGATAACAATTCTTTAAATGAAGTTTTCGAGGTTCAAGTTAACACCAATCTCGTTTTTTATTTAACCAGTCCTTTCAACTTATCATCATCATCAGAGTAAGACGGTAAACTGATTAGCGAGGACCAAATTGCAATCCATATATATATGGAAAGCAAAATTAGATATACGGATCTTACCTATAGTAGTCTCGCGTACAATTTATGTGACTGGAAATGTCGGATGCACAGTTTTTATGCAGTCACGAACATTAATTTTTTACAGCTTTCGGAATATATACGTAGGTAATATAATTAAACAATCAATAATAGTGCAGATGGAGGTAACAATTATTTGAATCAAGCTTGCGCGCTTGTGGCGAAAGCTGCAAACAGTTAATGTTCGTGACTGCATAGAAATTGTGCAGCCGACATTTCCAGTCAAGTTCAATGTATGCAAGACTGCTAGAGGTGAGAGCCGCATATCTAAATTTGATTTCCATATATATTCAATGTGGTTTGATCCTCAATAGTCAGTTTGCCGTCGTATTCTGATAATGATCATGGAAGGTCGAAACGCGTCGGTGCGTTGGAGCTGGCGGTAGTTTTGTTATGTTGTTCGACGACTGGTTAAATACAATGGGATTGGTGTTTACTTCAAGCTCGCAAACTTGATTTAAAGAATTGTTACCACCACCCGCGCAATCAATTATTGTTAAATTGTATTGCCTATATATGTATATGTGGCGAAAGCTGCAAACAGTTAATGTTCGTGACTGCATAGAAATTGTGCAGCCGACATTTCCAGTCAAGTTCAATGTATGCAAGACTGCTAGAGGTGAGAGCCGCATATCTAAATTTGATTTCCATATATATTCAATGCGGTTTGATCCTCGATAGTCAGTTTGCCGTCGTACTCTGATGATGATCATGGAAGGTCGAAACGCGTCAGTGCGTTGCAGCTGGCGGTAGTTTTGTTATGTTGTTCGACGACTGGTTAAATACAATGGGATTGGTGTTTACTTCAAGCTCGCAAACTTGATTTAAAGAATTGTTACCACCACCCGCGCAATCAATTATTGTTAAATTGTATTGCCTATATATGTATATGTGGCGAAAGCTGCAAACAGTTAATGGTCGTGATGGCATAGAAATTGTGCAGCCGACATTTCTAGTCAAGTACAAATTACGCGAGACTACTATAGGTAAGAGCCGCATATCTAAATTTGCTTTCCATATATACTCAATGCGGTTTGATCCTCGATAGTCAGTTTTCCGTCGTAGTCTGATAGTGATTACAGAAAGTCGTAAAGCGTCTGTACGCATGACTGACAGTAGTTTTGTTATGTTGTTCGACGACTAGTTAAATACAAATCGGGATTGATGTTTCCTTCAAGCTCGAAAATTTGATTTAAAGAGTAAATGCGTTTGTTTATAATAACGGGATTGGTGCCTATCACAAACCATCCTATTTGATATAATGAATTTTCTCACCACACATGGAATCAACGCTTAATTAATAAAATATAATAGGACCCACTCGTCTGCCAGGATGGGGTCCTCGTGAGCATCATAGTTCTTGGTTAGAAACCCTTAGCGATATGGCATCGAATCGAACTCAGTGGCGATCTTGTTGCAGATGTCTAGTAGAATCATCTTCGTAACTTTCTTTTCTTAGTAGGGCAAAGTTAGTTGCGAGGTTTGGTTTGTTTATGACGTGATACAGTGAAATCCGCAAGGAAGCTGTATTGCTGATGTCGCCTTGCCCGAATGCTAACTTGGCCATAATGGTGTTGTGGAGAGGTTTAGTTTGCCTCATTTCTGTGAGTTATCCTGATAAATTTACTCATAGTAGCAAGGTATTCCTTCTCTCTCTGCCTCTCTCTCTCTCTCTCGTAAATCTCACTAATAATTTGTCTAAATTCACTTATATACTTTTTCACTCCTTATGGTTATATGGCAGTGAAACATTAGTCACTTTTGATTTTTGTGTGGCTGGACATGATGATGATGATGATGATTCTACTAAATATATAACAGTTAGATACTGTTTGCATCGGATATCTAATATATATGCAAATGCATATTAGGTGTTGCGCACTTAGTAACAAATAAGTTCAAATATGACCAGAAGAATAAGCCAAAACCAGCATGAACGGAAAGTTTAATCTTGCAAGAAAACAAGAAACGAATGTGCACGAGATTATACTTTCCGTTCATGCTGCCTTTGGTTCATCCTTCTGGTCATATTGGATCCGTTATAATTGGTTGAAAATACAACTGAGATTACAAAATTAATATAAACGTAGCTCTTTTACAATTTATATGTCAGGTGTAAAATTAGATTTGACTGCCCATTCCTAGTGCTGACAATCTGTCTACCTAAACATAGATGAAAGAAATTAAGCAGCACTTGGAAAATTATTTATGTATTTGGTGTCATACAACGTGTAAGAAGTTCTTCACAAAAAACAGTATTTAACTGTATTATATTGAATGGAATGATGTCATGCTTACCGCGAAATGTGATAACTGATATCGATCAAGGCCAGAGTGTATGGATTTACTGGAGTAAAAGGTGTTTAGAAATTGTTATAATTCTCAATTTCGGTGAACTTTAGCATAAATTGATATTCATCATGTTGGTACCATGTACCGACTCGGAAACCATAGTGTTAGTACCATGTACCTTTTTGGTACAATAATGTTGGTATCAGTTACTAACACAATAGCCATAGTGTTAGTATTCTTTACAGACTCAGTATATATATTATATAGTGTAAGTTAGCGTTGAAGCCGCATTGTCGTAGACTTTATATAATGTTAGCTTCACTACTGCAGGTTTACACATTCGTCTAGGAGTTTGTACCGTCCTATTATTCCACATTCTTTGACCAAATATATAGTGGTTAAAGGGCGTAATACTGGCTCCTACTGATGAGTCGCCAGTAAGCACGAAACGAATGTGCATGAGATTATACTTTCCGTTCATGCTGCCTTTGGTTTATCCTTCTGGTCACAACTGAACTAATTTGTTACTATATTCGCAACTCCTAATACATACTTGTAAGAAGTTGATTTCTATAGGTTAAGAAAAGAAATGTTTTAAATGTGCTTGAAAAACGGTGTACACGGAGGTTGCATGTGTACTAGGGCATCGTCAGTTGGTGCCGAAACTACGCCCAGAACCTGCTATATGATTAATCTAGAAAATACAGACAGTTACGCAGTGCCATGTCGTATACGTTTGCATATCAAAGCAGCAGTAGTGCCAGATCAGATATGAAACACGCTCAGGATAACTTAATAGTGAACACATTATAAATAATATTAATCATCCATGGAGAATGTACCAACGCCATCGAGTTGGAGCTTGACTAAATTTACCAGAGATTGAGAATAGCATACAGTATAAACGCCTACTTCTCAGGCAGTATCCCCCTACACATTTATTTTATATATTCAAGGTGCCGAACTTGATATAAACATCTGACCCATTAAATACTTAAATTTTGTCAGTATAAACTAAGAATTTTATGGTGTAGAAATGGCAATTCATCCAGTAGACCGGTTTCGTTCGTTTTGAGAACTCATCACGTACTAGCCAGAATTTTCCGCAGACGGGGCACAAACCCGAGCACGTCTGCATGGGAATCTGGTGCTCTAACCACTGAGCCACCCTGCCACACACTACACACAATTTTTATTCATATACTAAATGATGTAATTCGGTTAGTTTTTTCTCTTTTTTAAGTAGAGCTCATATGGCATCCTTTTAGACCTCAAGTTCCAACTAACCATCCCGAAACTGTCATTACTGAACAGACACCACATTACATGGGGAAGTGGTATTGAAATGAAAATTTATATAATTAAACGAACGAAACGCATGCGTGCATGGAGTTATACTTTTTGACCATGCTGACATTGACATAGGCTTCTTGTCTTATTTGAATAAAAATTTTATTAGATACACCGTACTTAATACAGAAATGTACAATTTTAGTTTTCCGTTGCCAAAATAAAATAAGTATTATACATTAAACTGAGTCATTTAATGCTAGCCATAAACCACGATTACTGATATGAATGGAGACCGGGATACAAGGCTTTTCTGGAGTAGAAGTCACTGAAAATAATTAAATTTATATTAATTTCAGTGAATTATATCGTAATTAATTGCCGTGAACGATAGCTTTTAGATACTGTTTATTGAAGGTATAATATATATATATATATATATATATATATATATATATATATCTTTGTAATGTCATGACTTTATTACAGTATATTTATAATTGGGAAGAAGAACCATTAATAACTCGAAGTGGATAAAGGCCATTTATTTCGTGAATACTAATCATCTCTTATAAAATCATACATATTTATACATTTTGGGTTTTCAATTGATTATGCTAGTGGTAACAAATCTGACTGGTTTTTACTGTTGTTTCTTGTTTTGACTTGTTGGTGAGTGTGTATGCGTTTGTTTTTGTGCGTATGCGTGTTTGCATGTAAAGGTCATTCTCGCAGTATTGCGAAGTGATGTCTGATATCTTGTCATTATTGTTTGATAGCTTGAGAATTAACCATTTGTGCGCATTGTTCACTGTTACATATACAAGTGCTATTTTTCCCAGTATAGTTGATCGTTTCACCTCGTTGCGCAAAGTTTTCACGTGGTAACAACGACCAGTGTTGATTGCAGTGTTAAATGCTTACATTGTTTGGAGACTTCTGTCATCGTATGCGCCTCTGTTATTTCCACTTCAGTTTGTTGCCAATCCGATTGTACGTTTGTTGATTCTAGTCGAGGGCCTGTTTGTTCTTGGCTGGATACTAGTAGATTGTTGTTGAATTTTGTTATTCTTGGCCAGTCGATAAAGATATCATGTTGATGAAACTTTTGAATATTAAGGTCAGGTGCTTGTTGTTTTATGTAAAGTGCTTCGTAGATAAATAATAATTTTTCTGATTTTGCTTTATGTAGAATTGTGAAATTGGTCGAATTGACAGGGTGCCCCGTTGCCAATATATGATCGGAAATAGCTAATTTTTCTGAGGGTGCCAAACCTTTGTTAATCAATTTCTGTGGCAAATGTTGCTGGATTCTGCTTATCAATTGCTTCTTCATACGTCCGATATATGTGCTACCGCACATACATGAGAATTTGTAGACTATGAATAATTTGGAGAGAATTGGCAATTGATCTTTGGCATCCAACCTCATGATTCTCTGTGTACTAAATGTCATAATAACTTTAACACTGGGAAAGTTGTCCTTAGTTATTCTATTCAGCCGCCATGCAATTATTGAGGCTGGTACGTCGCCTCTAAATGGTAAGTTTAGGAAAACCTGCTTGCCGGTATCCTCTCTAGTACGAATCTGCCGTGGTCTGATGTTGGCTTCAATGAAACGCTCTGGGTAGTTGTTCATTAGCAAAATTTTCCTCAGGTAGCCCAGTTCTTCCTCAATCTTTTGTTCAGAGCAGATCTTCCTGATTCTGTTTGCTAGGTTGTTTACTAAGTTTCTTTTGTGGGATTTTGGCACACTGCTGTTGTAGTGAATGTATTGTCCGGTGAAAGTGGATTTTCTATGTATGGCCAGTGTCAAATCTCCGTTTGCTTCTCGTGTGATTTTGATGTCAAGGAAGGGAAAACTGTCGTCTTTCTCTACCTCGAGAGTGAATTTGATGTCTGGATCGACTCCATTTGCTTGTTTGAGGATTTCGGAAGGATCTGCTGCTTCTGAGATGAACAACAAGATATCATCTACATACCTTTTGTAGAGTGCGCACTGGTCAATTATACCTTTTATGCTCCCTTTTTTCCAGGTGATACATGTATACATCTGCCAGGAGGGGTGCGATGCAACTTCCCATAGCTACACCATTGATCTGACGGTAGTATATTCCTTCGAATGTAAATTCACGAAATAAATGGCCTTTATCCACTTTGTTATTTATGTGTTGTTTTCCTAATTATAAGAATACTGTGTTAATTAAAACGGCATGGATATCATAAAGATTATCAAAGAGCGGGGTCAGCCTTTTACCCGTAAGGAACTAAACACTTATATTGCTGCCAACTGTACGTGTGCCAAACTTCTAGAAAGAATTAAGTTCTGCAAATCGTGTTTAGAATCAGATGTTGTGCCAAAACGATTCCTCAAGCAATGCAGAAGTAATAACCTAAAACCGACGAATAAACTTATAAGTCGCTTATTGCTCAACGGTATCGAGGACAACCAATCAAAACTGCAAGATGCTAAGAGCATCATTCAATCTCTGGGTTATCAAATTGCAAGACTGAACGACGGCGAATACACCACTTTCACAAAGAAGATAGAAACACTGATGAAAATAACAGCGGACAAAGAAACCAAGGACCTCACGAGAGACCTGGACAAATTTCCTACGCAATCAAAATTTCCTACGAACCCAGACGCTTTTATTCACAATTATTCAAAAGTGATCTTGTCAAAACACCAGAAAGAATTACTCTCCTTAGGAAAAAAATTCTGCGTAGTCAAGAAAAACCTAAGTGAACGTGACATTATTGACATTCAGGCTGGAACGGAAAATTTCTACAATGACTTAACGAAAGACACCGCCCCACATGCATTCAATGGACAAGGACTGAAATCTGAGATAGTCAGCGCACTAGATCATTACAAGAAGGAAATGAAAGGCAGCCAAATCATAACAAGAAAACACATAGACGAACTCCGAAAACTACAGTCAGACAAATCCATACGATTTTCCACACCCGACAAATGATCAGGAATTGTTATACTTGAAGCCGACGCTTACAGGAAGGCCATGAACGATATAATAAATGACCAATCTAAATTTAAGCATGACATCAAACAGAAAGATGATTCAGGAGCTCCTTCGATGCGGCCCATTATGTCAATGATCAACGCTCCACAACATAAACTAGCCAAGTTTCTCTGCAAACTACTTGAACCAATACGGAGCATCATAAACGCTAACACTATCAAGGACTCCTTCGAACTAGCAAATGAATTGAAGGGGAAGAGCATCCTACAGAATAAAATGGTCTCGCTTGACGTCTCATCCTTATTTACAAACATACCACTGGATAAGACAACGGAGATCTTGTGTGACCTCATCAAAAATGAGTTTTTTGACTTCCCTATAGACACCAATGACATCAAAGACCTCATATTAGCATGTACTAAAAACGTGCAATTTACATTCGAAGGAATATACTACCGTCAGATCAATGGTGTAGCTATGGGAAGTTGCATCGCACCCCTCCTGGCAGATGTATACATGTATCACCTGGAAAAAACGAGCCTAAAAGGTATAATTGACCAGTGCGCACTCTACAAAAGGTATGTAGATGATATCTTGTTGTTCATCTCAGAAGCAGCAGACCCTTCCGAAATCCTCAAACAAGCAAATGGAGTCGATCCAGACATCAAATTCACTCTCGAGGTAGAGAAAGACGACAGTTTTCCCTTCCTTGACATCAAACTCACTCGAGAAGCAAACGGAGATTTGACACTGGCCATACATAGAAAATCCACTTTCACCGGACAATACATTCACTACAACAGTAGTGTGCCAAAATCCCACAAAAGAAACTTAGTAAACAACCTAGCAAACAGAATCAGGAAGATCTGCTCTGAACACAAGATTGAGGAAGAACTGGGCTACCTCAGGAAAATTTTGCTAATGAACAACTACCCAGAGCGTTTCATTGATGTCAACATCAGACCACGGCAGATTCGTACTAGAGAGGATACCGGCAAGCAGGTTTTCCTAAACTTACCATTTAGAGGCGACGTACCAGCCTCAATAATTGCACGGCGGCTGAATAGAATAACTAAGGACAACTTTCCTAGTGTTAAAGTTAATATGACATTTAGTACACAGAGAATCATGAGGTTGGATGCCAAAGATCAATTGCCAATTCTCTCCAAATCATTCATAGTCTACAAATTCTCATGTATGTGCGGTAGCACATATATCGGACGTACGAAGAAGCAATTGATAAGCAGAATCCAGCAACATTTGCCACAGAAATTGATTAACAAAGGCTTGCCACCGTCAGGAAAATCAGCTATTTCCGATCATATATTGGCAACAGGGCACCCTGTCAATTCGACCAATTTCACAATTCTACATAAAGCAAAATCAGAAAAATTATTATTTATCTACGAAGCCCTTTACATAAAACAACAAGCACCTGACCTTAATATTCAAAAGTTTCATCAACATGATATTCTTATCGACTGGCCAAGAATAACAAAATTCAACAACAATCTACTAGTATTCAGCCAAGAACAAACAGGCCCTCGACTAGAATCAACAAACGTACAATCGGATTGGCAACAAACTGAAGTGGAAATAACAGAGGCGCATACGATGACAGAAGTCTCCAAACAATGTGAGCGTTTAACACTGCAATCAACACTGGCGTTGTTACCACGCGAAAACTTTGCGCAACGAGGTGAAACGATCAACTATACTGGGAAAAATAGCACTTGTATATGTAACAGTGAACAATGCGCACAAATGGTTAATTCTCAAGCTATCAAAACAATAATGACAAGATCTCAGACATCACTTCGCAATACTGCGAGAATGACCTTTACATGCAAACACGCATACACACAAACACAAACGCATACACACTCACCAACTAGTCAAAACAAGAAACAGCAGTAAAAACGAGTCAGATTTGTTACCACTAGCATAATCAATTGAAAACCCAAAATGTATAAATATGTATGATTGTATAAGAGATGATTAGTATTCACGAAATAAATAGCCTTTATCCACTTTGTTATTTGTGTTTCCCTAATTATAAGAATACAGTTAAATTAAAAAGGAATGGACATCATAAATATATATATATATATATATATATATATATATATATATATATATTCTATGAAAAAAGAATATATAAATATTACATCCGATGCTCGTTAATAACTTGTTAAAACCTGTGGCAAAATGTTGGAAGACTGATTGATGCTTAAATTATACAATGATTAATCTGTAAAGACGTTCTGAACGGAAATAAAAACAATAAAAAATTGTTAAAATAAAGCTGTGCTCATAAAACTCCTCTGCCATTTTGCTCACAGTATTTTGCAATATTTCTTTTTCAGTCTGTTGTAGCGAACTACATTCCGGTCATATTGACGACTGTTAAAACGTATGAGTTTTCAGTATAGTTTGGCGTAACACGGTCACTGGTATGATCTCGTCCAGATATGCGAGTTTCGAGTTCTGCATCGCGCATTATGATAATACTTTAATAAATAATGATGGGTTGAAATAAATATAAAATAAGTTAATTTAAGACTAGAGAGCGGTCAGCAGATGCATTTCACGGTATGGATAGCGCTTGCAGTTTTAAATTATCCACCGCAACGTGGTATCGCAGAGATTATACTTACATTTTGTAGACATGGCATACCGTGAAACTAGTTATTTCATTCGAAACCATTAGGATGATAAATGATTTAATCTCATTTACGCCATCCTTTCTTGTTTACTGGCCAATTATCATTCGCTTTGGAATTATGCTCTGGACAATTTATACATTTGGTCAAGTAATATAAGACAAGAGACGATACTATATTAATATCAAATTAGTAATCTGGAAATCAGTCCAAATTTATTAAAGTTACAAACACCTTGATTTTTGGATAAGCTAAGTTTCACCAAATTGAGAATAACAATGATCCTTAACCTTCTGTCAATCTATGAAACCCACGAATACTCACATTGATTAATATCTGATTTCACAAGTTCTAGGTAATCATGATACCATTGTAGTAGCTTGATTTCATTCGCCCCAGTTTTTTTTGGCCTTAATTTTAAATAAAAGTTTAGTGAAAATTATATAGAATGTTAAATAAGGTAACAATCTTGATATAAACACCTGTCCCATTATGCACGCACGTTTGTCAGTATAAACTAAGAATTTGTATAATGTAGAAAAAGCAATTAATCCAGTAGACCGGTTTCATCCTTATTGGGAACTCATCAAATACTGTTCAGAATTTGCCGCGTACAAGGCTCGAACCTGGGCAAGTCTGCTTCGGAACTTGTTGCTCTAACCACAGTACCAGTCTGCCACGCAAATGTGTTCATCGGTTGAACGCGCTTGGCGTGCAAATCATGATTTTGGATGCCATTCTTCAAGAGGACCTTGTGCTCACTTAGTAGCATCCGGGAAAGGAGAATAGAAATAAGCTTCTAAACTCTAAGGCGAACAAGATAACACACGACAGGCTTGGTAATGCCCTGAGTTTTTTCACTGGCAGCCATACTTGGACGACTTAGACGTCCTTTTTTAAGGTTATGTACTCATTGTTACCGGCGGTCATTATTCACGTGAACAGTAAACTGTGCCAATAACATTATTTGTAATTCTTCTTAAATATCCTCTAAAAAGCGAGCCACGTGTCCACTCTAGTAAGATTTCCTTAAATCATACCTTCAACATCATACCGAAAATATTGATCTGTATTGATTTCTGTGCACAATATTCCAAAACAATTTCGTAAACTTTTCCCTATAAAGTGTGCGATTATCTAATTTGTATTAGATTTCTAATTATAGGTAAGTTCTAGTTTAGCCCCTATCAGGCATTGTAATGTTGATGCTATTTACAGCTTTCGTATATACTTTATAAGAAATTTAATTGAATTCACATTTTGGACGAGTTTAAATACAGTTTAAAATACTCACGTATAGGAGATTTCACCATTCAAATGTCCCAAATTTCTTGACCAGACATATTGTGTTTAGTAAGCGCAATGATGGCTTCTAATGAAGAGCTGCCAGTAAGCACTAAAACGCGTGTTTACTTAAGATTAAACTATTTGTTCGCACGGACTATGTTATAAACTAACACAATAGCCACAGTGTTAGTATCCTTTACAGACTCGATATATATATTATATAGTGCGAGTTAGCGTTGAAGTCGCATTGTCGAAGACTTTGTATAATGATAACTTCACTATTGCAGGTTTACACATTTGTCTAGGAGATTGTGCCGTCCTATTATCCCACATTCCTCACCCAAATATATAGTGGTTAAAGGACGTGTTACCGGCTCCTACTGATGAGTCGCCAGTAAGCACGAAACGAATGTGCATGAGATTATACTTCCCGTTCATGCTGTCTTTGGTTTATCCTTATGGTCACAACTGAACTAATTTGTTATTAGGTTCGCAACACCTAATACATATTATGTTATAATCTGGTGGTCCCATTTAAGCGTACTCCGTACTAGGTACCATACTATTAACCACATTAATAATGAAGACTATTCATACATGAGCTTCATCAGCATAACATTGCACTGTCGCCTTAATGGACATCAGTAACCCGATTTCCTTCGTAATCATGGCGTCATGCAATGCAAACTATAATAGTTGTATTCTGATAGTTGCGGTGAGTTATTATATATGCATTTATTTGTTGGCAATTGCGTACTTAGTAAGAAGCAGATTCAATTTTTTATAAAATTGCACGAAAGTTATGTGTATATGAGATTGAACAGTACTTTCTGCTAACTTTGACATATCCCTGTGAACTTATTTGAACTAATTGATGTCTAGGTACACAATACCTTATATATAATTTCATATATATATATATATATATATATATATATACATATATATATATATATATATATATATAATGGCTGTAGATACTGGTAGAAATAAGATTTATTAATACATTTTATTCCATGGAATAAGTGTGTTGTCATATTTTAAATAATGGTGAAACCGGTAGTGATAAATATATATTTATATATATATATTTATATATTTATATTTATATATATAAATATATATATATATATATCGTTACCGGCTTCACCATTATTTAATATATGAAAACACACTTATTCCTTGGAATAACATGTATTAATAAATCTTATTTCTACCTGTATCTACAGCCATTATTGTGGATTCGTTAATATATTCGTTCATCCAATCCCAACTGTACATTTGTCGTAACCAATGCCCTCTCCGCTATGTCTCTCTTTGTTTTACTCAATTTAGACAAATACTTTTGCGTAACGTCATGTGGTGTGTCATCGCTTTCATTGTAAGTGCGTCCGTAAAGGACGAGTGTGTTGTATTTTGCGGAACGTAGACTTTTTTTGAAGGCCTATCAGTTATGTCTTTGTTCCAGTCGAATTTAATTTCCCTTTGAATTACTTTCTGTACGTTTAAGCAGGGGTTTAGCTTATTAATTGCAATTGCTTCACAAGCCAGAAGTTCTTTTTCCGTTTTTGCCTTGTACAGAACTGAAAATGTTTTACTACTAACAGCATTTAATACTCATATTATTTATTTATATGTATTTATTCTCCTCAGAGATGAATGAAGCAAAATCTCCACCACAATGCAAAACCAAGAAACATTTTTTAACGCATATAAGGAAATATCCTTGAGATTGGTCTATTTATGATTCTGTAAAATCACTTATTGTTAGATTTCTGTTAAAATTAGACCCTGGAATTGTTTACACACTGCGTAACGCATTGAATAGTTT
The DNA here is from genome assembly GCA_029291075.1 of Eudiplozoon nipponicum. Lineage (NCBI taxonomy): Eukaryota > Metazoa > Platyhelminthes > Monogenea > Mazocraeidea > Diplozoidae > Eudiplozoon > Eudiplozoon nipponicum. Next base: position 52,131 of record JAQBSW010004680.1, read on the forward strand.
TTATGAACACACACAAGGGCAGAAAATCCACACCGGTGTCAATGGTAAAAAGTATAATTAAATATTAAGTTACAATAGATAATTATGCAAGATTTCATATTACAAACACCACAGACACTACGTGTTAAATGAACAAAGTGGTTCGAATAACAAATACTTGAGTATAAAGAGAATCGGAGAGTTTTAATAGAGGCCATTTGATTTAAATTTTGCCTAAAGTAAAGCATGATTTGAATGCCTTGGATCAAAAGCAAAGTCTATAGAAGCAAGGGCGAGATCACATGAAACAATAATAAAGTATTGAAAAAGAAATGAATCCATCTTTAAATAGAATTCAGGTAGAAGATGAAAAAGGAAATCCAGCATAACTGATTATGTAAAAATATGTTAATGAGGAAAATACAGAAAAATATTCGAACACTGTAGTATTATAGGCAATTATTTATGTAGAATTGCGTTTCTGGTAACAAATTACCTTATTTGATAACAGTCGTAAGTCGGTAATATCTTGATTCCTTTATATTTGCAGGTGCAAAATTTCGTGCTGACTCTTGATTGGTGGGTTCTCACATGTCCCGTCACTATGAAGCCGTCCACAATATATATATATTTATACAAAATCCTGGATGATTTTTCTATTTGTAGCATTCTAAAGAAAATTTCTCAATTGCCACATTTTTGTCTGTATTTTATGTAGTGAGCCTTCGCCAATTAAAAATACTCGCCAGTTAGTATCAAAATATCTGGAAAAAATAAGGATACCAATTCGTTGAGTTTGTTCAGCAAAACAAGTCTCAGGGAATTTCTCAACTTCCTGTGACGCACTATCTTCTCTTTTTTGAAACAATTTAATCATCCATTGCACGCGTCTGAAATATTACTTACCATGTGTATAATTTTAATTGGAGGAAACTGTGGAGGAGAGAAGCTGCGGGATTTTCTCTCACATAATGTAATTATCAGCCAAAGGTGCGTACAATTTTAATTTGGTCTCATGTCTGTGGTGTTACACTTGTACGCCCGACTGTGTAAAAATAGATATGAAAAAATATTTCGTTGCCTAATTTTTCTAACACACACACACACACATACACACACACAGACATATATATATATATATATATATATATATATATATATATATATATATATATTATCCTGCATGATTTTTCTATTTGTTGCCGTCTAAAGAATTTTTTTCAATTACCACATTTTTGTCTGTATTTTATGTAGTGAGCCTTCGACAAATAAAAATACTCGCCAGTTAGTATCTTAATCTTTGGAAAAAATAAGGACACCAATTAGTTGAGCTTATTCAGCAAAAAAAGTCTCAGGAAATTTCTCAAATTCCTGTGACACACTAAAATCACTTTTTTTAAGCAATTTAATCATCCATTGCACGCGTCTCAATATTAATTACTATGTATATAATTTTAATTGGAGGAAACTCTGGTGGAGAAAAGCTGCGGGATTTTGTCCCACATAATGAAATTCTCAACCAAAGGTGCGTACAATTTTACTTTGGTCTCATATCTGTGGTGTTACACTTACACGTACAACTGATTAAAAATAGATGTGAAATAAATATTTTGTTACCTAATTTCTTATATATATATATATTTTTATTCTAAAATTTCCTTTAAAAACTTAATTAAGCTACAGTTTTGTATGGGTAATGGGAAAACCCCGTGGTAATGACTGTGCAAAGAAAAATGTTTTTGCTTGAAAAGTTCTGCACAACGTTGATATATTGAAACCGCTTCCAATTTGCGAACCATGTTAACTCACCTTGCCTAAACTAAAACTCAAATGAAACTAATTGGTATGCCGCAAGTGTTACAGGATAAGACCTGTTTATTTATAGACTTACGTCCAACAACATTTATGTTTACATAATTAATTGAACATTGTTCGCGTGGGTAGTGATAACACTTACTCTGATCAAGGTTACAATCTTTATATATAAGCCTGACCTGTTATGTGCATACTTTTGTCAGATCGAAACCGGACTAGTGAGCGAATTTCCTTTTCTACATTATACCTAACTTAATCTACACAACCAATTATGTTTTTCCCAATCAAGATGATGTGTGGTCCGACACACGTGAATTCAATCCTCTGAATTATTTGCCTACATATGACTGCCCACGGGAATACTTCCAATTACAGTTAACATTAGAAGTCCTTTGGTAGAGGAGGTTTTCACAAATAAGTCAGCTGCAAATTACTTGAACGTCAAAGTCGAGCGTATTACGTATCGTATGCGCTTCATTGCTTCTTCACTTTTGTATTGTAAGTGAATGTACACAGGTTTCTTATCAACCGCACACACATCCAAATGTGCTTAATTGTATCATTAGTTTTAGAATTGTCAAAAAAAGTGTTGGATATCCGTTAATTATAAGAGTATTCCGCGCATCATTGGAGGCAATTGAAATGCAAATATTGCGAAGTTAATGTTTTCTTATGAAAAGCTGATCCGCGCAATATGTCATCAATTCTGCGTTTGAGACCGTCACGGTCGGGAATACTAGAGCATTATTCTCTTTCTTTTCACTTGTACTTCTTACATTCGGACACCATTCGTTGAATTTATGAAATCCAAGTGCCTTCATTCAAATATGCGCGTGAATATGTCGACCATGATAGAGGCCAAATCTGAACCCATTTCAAGATCATCATTTTTTTCTGTAGAGTTTAACATTAAACATGACTTGATTATCTGTACACCGCAAATACCAAAATCTTCACAACTGCCTTTCACGCAGTTTAAATTTTTGGACTGAAAAAAATTTATGACTTTGTTGTCATGGATCGTTATGTTTTCATTTCTAAATTCGATCACTTTAGTTCTGGTTCACAGTTTGAGGTCGACACTAAGTTGATACAATGGAAAAACCCGTGGTTATCGTTTAAACAGAATTATCATAACTGTGGAGAGAGGAAAAGATTACGTATACTGAACACAAGAAATCGAGGCCGGTTGGAACACAGATACCTAGATTGTATGCCTTACGAATGAAGCGTAAATACAGCATTTGGTTGAGACCAATCGTTACATTACCAAATACGCAAATGCATGAATTGGGTAAATAGTCGGTGAACTTAAACAAGCCGGTTAGAAATCACTTGCGTTTAATAATTTTCACTTAAGACAGTTCAAACTCAATGTTTGAAAATTCTTCTTCTGCTTGAATAAATCCGGCTGCAATTTGTTTATCTATTAAGCTTCGTGTGTGGCCAACTCCCACCTGTTATTAAATTTAGTAATTATATTTAAAAAACATATGTGATCAATTAAATCAAGTTTGCGAGCGCGAATTAAACACTAATCTCATTGTACTTAACCAGTCGTCGAACAACATAACAAAACTACCGCCAGCCGCAACGCACTGACGCGTTTCGACCTTCTTTGATCATCATCAGAGTACGACGGCAAACTGACTATCGAGAATCAAACCGCATTGAATATATATGGAAATCAAATTTAGATATGCGGCTCTCACCTCTAGCAGTCTTGCATACATTGAACTTGACTGGAAATGTCGGCTGCACAATTTCTATGGAGTAACGAACATTAACTGATTACAGCTTTCGCCACATATACATATATAGGCAATACAATTAAACAATAATTGATTACGCAGGTGGTGGTAACAATTCTTTGAATCAAGTTTGCGAGCTTGAAGTAAACACCAATCCCTTTGTTTCTAACCAGTCGTCAATCAACATAACAAAAGTACCGTCAGCCGCAACGCACTGACGCGTTTCGACCTTTCATGATCATCATCAGAGTACGACGGCAAACTGACTATCGAGGATCAAACTGCATTGCATATATATGGAAATCAAATTTAGATATGCGGCTCTCACCTCTAGCAGTCTCGCATACATTGAACTTGACTGGAAATGTCGGCTGCACAATTTCTATGGAGTCACTAACATTAACTGTTTGTAGCTTTCGCCACATATACATATATAGGCAATACAATTTAACAATAATTGTTTGCGCGGGTGGTGGTAACGATTCTTTAAATCAAGTTTGCGAGCTTGAAGTAAACACCAATCCCATTGTATTTAACCAGTCGTCGAACAACATAACAAACTACCGCCAACCGCAACGCACTGACGCGTTTCGACCTTCCTTGATGATCATCCAAAGTACGACGGCAAAGTGACTATCGAGAATCAAACCGCATTGAATAAATATAAATCAAAAATTAGATAGGCGGCTCTCACCTCAACAGTCTCGCATACATTGAACTGGACTGGAAATGTCGGTTTGCACAATTTCATAGGTCACGAAAATTGCGCTGATTTAGCTTTCACCACATATACATATATAGACAATACAATTTAACAATAATTAATTCCGCGAGTGGTGGTAACAATTCTTTAAAAACAAGTTTGCGAGCTTGATAAACACCAATCCCATTGTATTTAACAGTCGTCGAACAACATAACAAACTACCGCCAACCGCATCGTACTGACGCGTTTCGACCTTTCATGATGATCGTAATGAGTACGACGGCAAACTGATTATCGAGGTTCAAACCGCATTGAATATATATGGAATCAAATTAGATAGGCGGCTCTCACCTCTAGCAGTCTCGCATATATTGAACTTGACTGGAAATGTCGCCTGCACAATTTCTATGCAGCCACGAATATAAACTGTTTGTAGCTTTTGCCACATATACATATATATGCAATACAATTTAACAGTAATTCTTTGCGCGAGTGGTGGTAAAAATTCTTTTAATTAAAGTTTGCGAGCTTGAAGTAAACACCAATCCCATTTTATTTAACCAGTCGTCGAACAACATAAACACCGCCAGCAGCATCACTTTATTGCGTTTCGACCTTTCATGATGATCATCAAATTACGACAGCAAACTGACTATCGAGAATCAAACCGCATTGAATAAATAAATCAAAATTAGATGAGCGGCTCTCACCTCTAACAGTCTACATACATTGAACTGGACTGGAAATGTCCGGTTGCACAATTTCTATGGGTCACGAAAATTAGCAGTTACAGCTTTCGCCACATAACGCCATATAGGCAATACAATTTAACAATAATTAATTCCGCGAGTGGTGGTAACAATTCTTTAAAACAAGTTTGCGAGCTTGAAGTAAACACCAATCCCATTGTATTTAACAGTCGTCGAACAACATAACAAAACTACCGCCAACCGCATCGTACTGACGCGTTTCGACCTTTCATGATGATCGTAGGTACGACGGCAAACCGACTATCCGAATCAAGCCGCATTGAATAAATATGGAAATCAAATTAGATGGGCGGCTCTCACCTTTAGCAGTCTCGCATACATTGAACTGGACTGGAAATGTCGGCTGCACAATTTCTATGCATTTACGAACATTAACTGTTTGCAGCTTTCGCCACATATAAATATATAGGCAGTACAATTTAAACAATAATTGATTGCGCGGGTGGTGGTAACAATTCTTTAAATCAAGTTTGCGTGCTTGCAGTAAACACCAATCCCATTGTATTTAACCAGTCATCGAACAACATAACAAAACTACCGCCAGCTGCAACGCACTGACGCGTTTCGACCTTTCATGATCATCATCAGAGTACGACGGCAAACTGACTAGCGTGGATCAAACCACATTGAATATATATGGAAATCAAATTTAGATATGCGGCTCTCACCTCTAGCAGTCTTGCATACATTGAACTTGACTGGAAATGTCGGCTGCACAATTTCTATGGAGTAACGAACATTAACTGATTACAGCTTTCGCCACATATACATATATAGGCAATACAATTAAACAATAATTGATTACGCAGGTGGTGGTAACAATTCTTTGAATCAAGTTTGCGAGCTTGAAGTAAACACCAATCCCTTTGTTTCTAACCAGTCGTCAATCAACATAACAAAAGTACCGTCAGTTGCACGCAATGTGGTTTGATCCTCGCTAGTCAGTTTACCGTCGTACTCTGACGATGATCATGGAAAGTCTAAACGCGTCAGTGCGTTGCGGCTGGCGGTAATTTTGTTATGTTATTCCACGACTGGTTGAATACAATAAGATTGGTGCTTACCTTAAGCTCGCAAACTTGGTTTAAAGAATTTTTACCACCACCCGCACAATCAAATATTATTAAACGTATGTGTTATTTTTCAACGATGTGTTGCGCAATTGCAGACGTATATTCACCATTTGATTTAAAACAGGCGTTTAAGTTACAATGTTCTCCCTTTCGATTAATTCACTGTCTGAACGATCGGCCTATGTAATTTGATTGACAACGTGTGCATTTAAATTGGTAAATAGTAATTGATGTCGAAATTAACGCCTGGTTCTCTTTGATCTTTCGCTGACTTTTGTAATGAATAATTGATTTTTATTTGCACTTTTATAAGTCTGATTTAACCTTTTCTGATTAACACCGCCGTTTGAGAAAAATATTTCCTTAGGTTTACTCTGTTTATTTATGTTTTTGATGCTGACTTTGACGAGGTCACCTTAATGCTCTTCAAAATGTTGATAAGTGGTAGTCGGCTTGTTTCCCTCAAATACGCTGGCAATGATAACTCCATGAGAAAATCATGAAGATGCACAAAGATGCATTAGTCTTGCTTAAGAAGCGTCTATCCGTTACGGCCTAACGCTAAACGCATAAAAAACGCTCGTTAAACACGTGTGTGTTGACGGAAATAATTTATTTAACAACGTTTGCGGATTTGAAGTTAGCACCAATCACGTTCTGTGTCACCAGTCGCATGACAAAGCAAATTAACTGTCTGTCATACATTCTTTCAATTTAAAACAACGCCAAGAAGCCCAAATTCATTTATAGTTGATTTAATGGCACTCTAGCAGTGTAAACGTACGATTTACAAAACTATTATATGCAAATTTCGGTTTTTCTATAAAGCTCCATTTATAGCCAGTGCATTCAGATTACGTAAGATAGAATTATCTATTTACAATTAACGTGAAATATATGGTTAGTAAGATGACCTTTAAGTGCATTGTATAACTTTAAACCAATTAAATAACTTGCATTTACTTTAATCAAGGTTGCGATCTTAATATAAACACTTAAATTTTTCATTATAAACCAAGGAATGTACAGTGTAGAAAAGTTAATTCATCCGGTAGACCAGTTTCGTCCTTATTTAGAATTCATCACGTACTGGCCAGAATTTGCCACGGACAGGGCTCGAACCTGGGCACATCTGCTTCGAAATATGGTGCTCTAAACACTGATCCACACTGCCGCACACATTTTACACAATTTTTAATCGTATACGAAAAATGTAACTCGGTTACTCTTTTTACCTTGTGTGGAGTTTTCATAGCATCAATTTAGACCAAAAGTTCCAATTAACCATCCACAGTCTGTCATTACTGAGAGAGTGGTGTTGAAATAAAAATTTATATTATCAAACGAACATTGGCTTCGCGGGCGTTGATAACATTTAGTATAATCAAGGTTGCGAATTTGATATAAACACCTGACCCATGAAGTTCATACATATGTCAGTATAAACTAAGAATTGTATAGTGTAGAAGGGCAATTCATCCAGTAGCCCGCTTTCGTCCTTATTAAGAACTCATTACGAACTGGCCTGAATTTGCCACGCACATGGCTCGTACCTAGGCACCTTTGCTTCGGAATCTGGTTATCTAACCAGTAAGCCACCCTGGCAAATACTACACAAAATATTCGATTATATACTGAGTAATGTTTTTGCTAAGACCTTCCTATTAATGGAGCCCATATGGCATCCGTTTAGACCTGATATTCCAAATAACCATACCCTAATTAAGTAATTGTTTACTTAAGTGCATTGTATTGATTAGTATTTTAATATAAATTTGTGACTAAAAACTCCGCTGGGCCACTTCGATAATGTCCTCTTGATCTCAGCGGGAGGTTTTATTTTTCTATCTTGTATAAACCTATAAAGAATTCGACATTCTGTTGACAGAAGGAAGTAAATTATTTGAATAAACGAACGGACATCGCATAGTAACGCTCCTATTTACGAAGAAAAAAATAAATTGTTTCAAATAAAAGAAATAATGATTTCGCATTTTTTCTTCAAGTGTCTGGAACGAACATATTTATATTACGTAAACTACTAGGTAACCATTCGGTTGCCGATTCGTTTGAGTTTTTAAACAAAATTCAAGATATAAATGTTAAAAACAAGATTATGGTATCTTTTGATGTTACTTCTTTGTTTACAAATGTTCCAATTGATGAAACATTTGACATTATATTCAAAGCGGTATAACACGATATATTACCAACGCCGGTGCCAGGTCACACTCTATGCAAGCTTATCTTAATATGCACGAAAGACGTACGATTTCGTTTTAATGGAAGCATCTACAAACAGACTGATGGTGTCACAATGGGAAGCTCCTTATCTCCAGTGTTGGCTGAGATTTTTCTAGGGCACCTAGAAAATACATCATTAAAGAGTGACATCAGTAAATGTGCTCAATATATACGGTACGTGGATGATATATTTCTTGTAATTGAGAACAGGTCACAATCACGAACATTGCTTCAAGGTTTCAACAAAGCACATAAGAATATCGGCTTCACGTCAGAGCACGAGAAAGATGACTGTCTGCCTTTCCTAGATGTATTATTAAAGAAAGAAACTAATTGTAAATTAAACAGAACAATTTACCATAAACCAACTTGGTCTGCACAGTATTTGCATTACAGCAGTTTTGTGCAATTTCAATATAAATTATCAACAGTTCGTGATTGCTTTTCAAGAATTGACAAATTGGTTAGCCAAGATTCAAAAGAAAATGAATATAATAAATCAATTAACAATTTAATGTCTAATGGCTATCCCAGGCAATTAATTGAATCAATTATTAAAAGGGGACTTAGACAGAAACAGAAAACAGTCTACCTAAACATTCCATTTAAGGGGGATGCAGTTTCCCGAATGGCACAAAAGAAAGTTGAAGCAGCATTGACACGCACATTTAATGCAGCCAAACTACGAGTGTTATTTAGGGTAACACACTTGCCTTTGCCAGCAATCAAAGAGAAACAGCCGTTAATGTCGATATCAAATATTATTTACCAATATACATGCGCAAGTTGTCGATCAACTTACGTAGGCCGATCGACCAGAAGGTTAATTACTCGAATGAGAGAACATTGCAACTTAAACGCCTGTTTTAAATCAAATGGTGAATACACGTCTGCAAGTGCGCAACACATCATCGAAACATCGCATGTATGTTCTCCAGATATGTAGCATTCAAAATAATTACTAAATGCAAAAACAGAGAAGAGCTATCCACATACGAATCCTTATGGACAAACAAATTGCAGCCGGATTTATGCAAGCAGAAGAAGCATGTACAGGCATTGAGCTTGAACTGGATGTGACGCACGCAATTAACTGGTTTCCATTTTTTACACTCTCTCTGTGTTCAAATATTTCTATCTTGATTTGCTTTCCAATTTATATATAAAGATATGTTCATTAGTAGATACTTGAGGAGATAATGTGAAAGAAATTTTTCATGTATTTGAATAAATTTCTTTTTGTTTTTGCACATAGGAAGGGTACAATTAACATATTTATATATTTTCGAAAGGCATACATTATAAACTGTTACAATGGGGATATCGTGTAGGAAATGGAGAATCAATTTCCAACTAGGAATTTTCTACCTGCAAACATTGATTAGTTTGTGCAAAGAATTTGGAAATTACAAATATTTTTTCTATTTGGATTCGTTATTTAACTTAAATGAAATTTCTATACAACGCACGTGCGAAGTTTAAATAAAATGAATGTGCAATTGCGGACGAGCATTTACTATTCAATTGGCGCTGTCATTTAAATTGCAGTTTTCTATACTCCAGTAGTTAATCGTAGACCGATCGAAAAACGACCCAAGTTTTTACTAAATTTAAATATTTTCTGTGATATTGTATCAGATATTAGGTACATAGTTACAAGATAGATCAATTAAAACCAGAAGACTATTGGAAATGCTCAAATGTATAAATGAGTTCCGTTCTTACCGTCATCTCAATAGTAGGAGCCGATACACTGCCCCGAACATTATCTTTTGCGGGACAATTGATAGCACTCGTAGGTCGGTGAAATCTTGAATCCTTTACATTTCCAGGTACACCGATTATTGGCCTTGATTGATGGGCTCTCACTTGCCCCTTCATTTTGAGGCTCTCAATCAACTGTTTTTCTGAATTTAACTTCGGAACAAAATTTTCCACATTCTTTTCAGAATTTTCTGGACTTCATTTCCAGACTCATCTTCGGCGTTGACACTATACGCACAAAAGAAAACAACCCCTGAGGTTGGAACTGGAAATGAAATCCAGAAAATTTTGAAATATATTGTCGAAAATTTTGTTCCAGTCATTTTCAGACAAGTGGCTGATGGAGGGCTTCAAAATGAATGGGCAAGTGAGAACCGATCAATCAAGGCCAGTTATCGGTGCACCTGGAATCTAAAGGATTTAAGATTTTATCCACGTACGAATGCTAATAATTGAAAAAGGCAGAGAATTTCACAACTTTACATTTTTTCATTTGGCAAGATACGAATTTGCAATTTAGAGTGTACTTTGTTTTAATACTGATCTGGCATATCATTATGGTTCTATTTGAATTAATTTGTTTATAGGTACGCAGAGCCACCATATAAATCCTCACTTACCGTATATCCGCGACAGTGATTATATAACTTGTATATTTACCACTGACTGATGTCATGATTAGCACTAAATGAAATAAATGGTGTAAATCGTTGCCAAAATCTAAGCAATTAGTGGAGTACCAGAATTTCAGAATAGCTTTCTTAAAATGTTGTTTGAATTACGCCTTTCTCTAAAATTATTTTGCTGATATACCTTACATGTTTCATGCATATTTCATTTAGTGATTTGGCTTAAAAGACTTTGGTAAAGATTAATATAAGCTGACTCTCGTAGTGTTTAAACAAAAATACGTATACACGATTTCCAAATGTGATGTGCTCACAATTTTGTTCACGCCATTTATTAAAAGTTCATACAGAGAGTGTGATTTAATTGGTACAAAAATTAACTTGAATATGATTGGTTGCTTTGTCAAAGCAAAGACCATATATAGGGAAAGAGATTTTGAATTACATTATTCCGTCATCTTCGCTCGGTTACTCAAACATCGTTGAAGAAGTTGGGCGAAAATCATTTTCAGCTTCATGGTGATAATGGGCTCGATGTCCGTCACAAAGCCATGTATACAGTACGTCATTTCATCATCGAAAAAACTGAAAACGTAGCACGAAGTTGTTTCCTATTCGCCGTTTGGCCATCAAAAACCTAACTGAAGTCCGTTTCGCTGCATAATACTATCTAAAATAGTATCAATGGCTCGCCTTAGGGTCATTATTTTAACTGGTTGAACTACCTATATGTGACGTAACCGTATAAAATGGCATATTTACCTCATAATTAAAGCTTCTTACATTAAAATGCCTTTCTTTCATGCTAATATTGGCATATTCTCCTTGTTTTATATGTACTAGCCTTATTTTTGTTTCTAAGACTAGTTTACTACTGTAATAGCCCATGTAAACTTACAAATCTTCTTGACGCCTAATTTTTTTATTTCAGTCTTTGCAAACCGTGGTTTAACACAGCTTCATATTAATTGCACTCACAACGAATGTAAGTTTATTCATTTAACTATTTTAATAATTGTTTTGACACATACATTTATAAAATGCACCAATTGAACCATCGAGGATTCCGAAAGTAAATTTCCGCCAAAATATCAACTTAAAAATTAATAATATGCGATGATCTCGTTTTAAAATCCGCTGGGAGTCCATGAAAAACCCAAAATGCTGCATAACATGGAATGATACGGATTTAATTTGCTATGTTACACAATGTTTAAGTTATAAATTAGTTAATTTTCAATGTCTTTTATTAGAACCAATAATATTTTTTGAAGAATCTCACGCAATTTTTTAAAGGAACTAAAGTTTGTTTTTACATATGCGCTAATTTTGCTGAAACCATTCATATCATCGCAGAAAATCTGCTTCGGGTAAGACGTTTGCAGAATACGGTTGTAGTGAGGGATTTAACGCTTATCAGATGGTAGTTTGTGATTGATTTAATCTGAATTTATAAGTGCATGTTTGATGTGAACCAGCGGATGGGCAGGTTTCTTGAATAACGAAGTATTACCTTCGATTAAGTTATTCCACCTGCAATTAGATGTACCTTAGCCTGGCCTCGGCTTTTTCTATAAGTCTGTTTTGTTTTTTATGTAATTATTTAGACGGGATGAGTAATTCACTAAGAAACAACGCAATATGTGTTGTTTTTATTATTCATTGATTTGATGATTACTCAGACTCGGAGCCCTGATAACGGTATTTAACAAAATAATCTGAGAAGACATGTTTGTATTGGAGCATAATATTATTGTTGTTTTTACAACAATTGCGCAGAACAAATTAACATATATCACGTTTCTTTCAGACCTCTAATCTATGGAAATTTATGATTCATTTTTTATTGTAAATTTGAGCTAATTTAGATTGTTGAGGATTAGAGTGTATAAAATGTTTCCTTTCAATTGTGTTTTATAAAACTGTTTGAATTCTAAGATTTTGCTTCAGCGCACAAAGTATTTCACAATTTTCGCTACAAATGCCTACAAATGGGTGGACGTGAAATATAAAAATTCTAATTTGGATTTCAACTTTTTTCAATCTAGACAAATTTTTGATGATGCTTATTTATCACACGATCGAGTTTCACACAATTATGGAACATTTATCCTGGTTAGTTTATTTGTTTCCAGTCGATTAAATTATAATATTGGTAAATTATTTGCATTAATTCCGTCGCATGAAATTTAAACACAGTAACATTAATTCCTTAATGAAATTGTTTATTTTATTAGTGTTTGCTTTTGCATTAATTCCATAACATGAAATTCAGACACAGTAACATTAATTTCTTCATGAGATTGTTCATTTTATTAGTGTTTGCTTTAGAAGATCCTATTTGAATAAACGTTTTACTAGTTGTATTACTCTAAAGACTTCAATAATTGATTCTGAGCGACGAAACATATTTAACTACTATGTTTTTAATTGAATGATATCATGGTTAACGTAAATGATGCTGACCATGTTCAGAGTAAAAGTGTTCTCCGAGATAAGCAGTTATCTAAAATGATCACCGTTCTCAATTTTCAAGAAATTTAACACATCGATTTCCTTGGTTTCTTTCAGTACTTCAATTTCATTTGCGGGTACAGAGTCAATTTTTTATCTAGTACAATTTAGCACTTCGTAAGCCAAAATAATTGCCTAACGGTTCTAAAATAATTTATCTACGGATTAACATGGCCTTTAGTTCATGGTAGAGAGACGAGATTGGTGTGAGTTCAGACATGCATAGGAAAATTCGCTGGCTGGAGAAAGCAACATGTCAAATTAATGGAACACCTGATGCTTGTATTGCTTACATATATGAACTGAGAATATATTAGTATATGTGTAGAAATCTGGGGTTCATGTGTTGGTGCATTATTCATATTAATTATTTAACAAAATTTCTCCCCAAAAAAGGTTGGTCAATTGACTTTATAACTATGTTACATGTACTGATTCATTTTGTCTTCGGTGTTGATTATTTGTGCGCGTATATATATATATATATATATATATATATATATATATATATATATATATATATATATAAAATTCAATTTCTTAAATAATTTAGGCTAATAATACTCATTATGGACCAAATGTTTGAAGTAGAATCGCAAACCTTATTTCATTCAAACACTCTGAAGACATGTATGTATTAGGTTTTGCGAACCTAGTAACAAATTAGTTCAGTTGTGACCAGAAGGATAAACCAAAGGCAGCATGAACGGAAAGTATAATCTCATGCACATTCGTTTCGTGCTTACTGGCGACTCATCAGTAGGAGCCGGTATTACGCCCTTTAACCACTATATATTTGGTGAAAGAATGTGGAAT
>JAQBSW010004681.1:0-66187 GCA_029291075.1 Eudiplozoon nipponicum
ATAAATTGACTACCGCGATCACTAGTGACCTTTTCCGGAACACCATAACGCGATATCCAATTATGTAGAAACGCGAACAAGACTTCTTGCGCTGTCATGTCTTTTAAAATCGCCACTTCGAATTGACGACTAAATCTATCTACCATAGTCAGCAAATATTTGTTACCATTAACCTCAGGCATTTCGACAATGTCTATATGTACGTGTCTGAACCGTCCAATTGGTATCCCAATATTCTTTATCTCGGTTCTGGTATGTCTCCACACCTTACACGTTTGACACTTGGCACAGGCTCTTACCCATACCCGTATGTCTTTAGACATGTGCGGCCATACGTATCTGTCGTTAATTAATCGAATGGTGGCTTTAATGGATGGATGTCCCATGTCGTGTAACACTTGGATAATTTTGGCCCGTAACTCCAACGGCACATATGGTCGTGGTTGACTTCTAGACGTTTCGCATAACAACCACTTGCCACTTATGAGCTTACGAACATATCCTGGCCTTTTGGACAAAACTAACGTAAAGGGATCCAATCCTTGCGCTTCCTCGATTTGACTAACTAAATCATGCATAGAATTATCTAAATTCTTCAACGGACCTTGAAATATCAGCTCGACATCGGCTTCATTCGGTCTGCTAAGTGCATCGGCTACCACATTCTCCTTACCAGCAATATGAGACACAGTGAAATCGAACTCTGCTAACCGGGTTATTTGGGAATTTACTCTACGAGAGTAATTAAGCCTCGCTGTTTTACCAAGTATACTGATCAACGGCTTATGATCGGTCAATAACTTAAACTTATGACCGTCTAAGAAATGCTCGAAGTGTAGCACTGCGGCATACACTGCTAGAAGCTCTTTACCAAACGTATCATAACGTTTCTCTCGATCATTAAGCTTACGGCTATAAAACCCAATCGGTCTTACTATGTCCTGATCTCTTTGCTGTAGCACTGCCCCTATTGCAACATCTGAGGCATCTGTGATTAGCTCGAAAGGTTTCTCCCAATCTACAGGTGCTAATGTGGTTATGTCACTTAGCATTTCCTTGGCCTTCTGGAATTTTTCTCGGTCTTCTGGACTCAAGTTTATAGGCCAAGACTTCTTGATCGTGCTCTTTTCACGAGTGAGATGGCGTGTCAACGATCCTAGAATTCCGGCTAGACCTGGAATGAATCGACGGTAATAGCTGATCATGCCCAAGAACCTTCGCAACTGGCGCACGGTTCGGGGCTCCGTTACGTCCTTAATAGCTTGGATCTTATCTTCCAAAGGTTTAATTCCGTCTTTGGAAAGTATATGACCAAGATATTTAACTGAAGAGCATCCGATGTTACTCTTATTAGGTTTGACCACTAATCCATATTGTTCCAGCCTGGTCAAAACCGTTTCCAAATGCCTACGATGTTCATCTCGTGAGCGACTAAAAATTATTATGTCGTCTATGTACACCCTCGCAAATGGACAATTCTGAAGGATTTCTTCAGCCAAACGCTGGAATGTCTGACTGGCATTTTTCAAACCAAAAGGCATTCGAAGAAATTCATGCGATCCCCCTCCTGGAAATCTGACTGCGGTGAGTGGTATCGAACTTTCCTCCATTGGTATCTGATAGTACGCTTTCTGGAGATCTAAAGTTGAATAAACCTCATATCCCATTATATCTCGGAGTAAAGTACTCTGGTTAGGGAGAGGATAAGAATCACCCTTCGTCACTGAGTTTAATAGACGATAATTTCCACAAACCCTCCATTGACCCGGTTCAGGTTTGGGAACTACCACTATTGGGGAAGCAAAATTGGAATTTGACCTTCTACAAATCCCCTCTTTGCGCAATTGGTGAAATTCTGACAAAGCAACTTGTTGCTTGTGTTGTGCCAATGGTTGAGCCTTTGGTGAACAAGGCAATGGAGCCACCAATTCTATTTGGTGTTCTACTCCTGTCTTCAATCCTATCCTTTTGGCACTGAAAGGCTGAAACACTGCTAGGTGCTTCTCAATGATATCGGCAAAGTCATGTGCGACCGTTGGACGGGGTAAAAGAACTGTTCTAACTGCCGACGTGTTAGACTCAGTATGTGTTGACATCCCTACGCCTTCTGCGATAGTCCTAGCTTTGGGGTCTAATGTCAGTTTGAAATGTGTCAAGAAATCCATGCCAATGATATGGTCCTTGACATCGGCTACTAGAAAATTCCATCTAAAGGAAGATTTCTGGCCTAACGTCACCGACATTTCTTTCATCCCTTTGACTCCTATCGGACTACCGTTAGCGGCCCATAGTTGATAATCAAATGTGGGGCAATCTGCTTCCACCACGTCTGACCTAACTATGCTTACCTCAGCACCCGTATCGATGAGAAATTCTAATCCAGATAATTCATCTTTAATAATGAATTTGTTGCTGGATAATCCGGCAATGTTTTCCAGATCTCCGCTTAGTAAGAATCGGACTCTCTTGCCTTCTGTATCGGTGCTAACTGGTCCTGTCGCATTTTTAACCTTTGCCTTAAGTATGCCTTTTAAAGGCATATCTGGGAGCCTTTGCAATGGAACCCCCCTACGGCTCCTACTAGCGGGGGTTTTATCCTTTTCCCGGTGATGGATTTCTCTCTACCGGTTTAGTGCTTCCTTTCCATCTGGGTCCACCTAATCGCGGGTATATACAATTCTCACCTTGGCACTTTGCACTTCGTCCGTATTCGCAATGTGCCTTACACCATCCGCGTGGCCCTTCGAAGCGTTGACGCGAGTGACTCCCTCGACGTCTAGTATATCTATCCTGACTCTGAAGTTGCGAAATGTCTCGACGTATACTAGCAACTTCTCTACATAAGTAACGCAAGGTTTCTTGTATAGTCAGGTTGGTTTCGGCATCTGCCCTGACTGGCTGCACCATGACAGAATCTGCTGTTACAGCATGTACTTGTGGTTCCTGCTGTTTATACACACCGTCTAGCCCTCTGAGTTTTGTTGGCCAATCAATGTTCATAGTTTCAAATACTTCCAATGTGGTTCTAAGCCTAGATGGTAGCTCAGCTGTAAAAATAGAATTTACCACATCTCTGGATATATTCAACCTGGAAGCTTTTGTGCAAAGGCGTTCGTAAAACTCTGACGGTAGTTGACGCCCCATTTTTTCTAAGCGTAATAATTCGCACATTTGTGCCGATCTTCCAGGCTGATATCTCTGTTGAATTTCAGCCATTAATAACTCAAATGCATTGTACGGTTTTTCTTCCACAGTTCTGTCTCTGAAATTTTCCAAGGCATTTCGGAAATTTTCAGGCAATGCCATCCATGCTGCAACAAATTTCTCCATAGGGTTTACGATATCATAAGCGCTAAATATCATTTGGGCATCTCCGACCCAACTTGAATGTTTTTCAGATTTATACTGCGGTAGACTTAATATTCTTGGACTGGCGCGGTCGCCAAATTTTGTAGAGGCTCCTAACCTATTCGTGTCTGAGAACCCCATAGATGCCAGATCGTGTTCAGTCCTATAATTTACAGTAGAATCTGATAAGCTTGTATTTTCATTCACATCTGCTAAATTCATACCTGCCATGTCTTGCGCTAACTTGCTAGTGTCCTCAAATTTAAGATGAGCTTCCATATCTATCGAATTTAATTATTAAATTGACAATCGGGATGTGAAACCTTTCACGTTACAAAACACCCGAACAAATAATCTGGAAAGAAATAGACGCGAAAAACAGAATTATTAAATTACCTGTTCCAGAACGTCCCCAAATGCGTGCATCAATAAAAATAGAAGACAGTGTTAGCAGGCGTATATTGTAGAAATCGATCAAATTTTAAATGAAGAAAAATGAAACAATTGCAGCAGGCCGAGGAAGATACAACCAATCGAGGACAGTAATGCTCGAAAACTGAAAATGGCGCACAATTCAAAGTCAAGTATTTAAACAAAGAAAGTTCTGGAAAATAAATAAATAAATTCTTTTTAAATAAAATTCGTTTCAATCAGCCAAGGTGGTTTAAATTTATCAGTTAATGTCACTTTAATTTTGGCGGAGGAATTATCTTCCTCCACATGGCTTCACCAACATTTGCAACATCAGTAACGCAAATCTTGTTGCTGTACAATTAGAGACACGAGTCAATTACTGCAGAACTTCAACGAAGTTACCCATCGCGATTACAACACCACAACAGAGGGAACAACAAACCAAGTCAAACCGAGCTGGTCGTCTTCACACTTACGGACCTTCTCGGCATTTTTCAGCGAACGCAGGACCGGCCTTGTTAAGGGACCCCTAACAGTACATAATTCTTTATTTTATGGCACTTTAACCGAGTATATAACGTCGTACGGCATTTACTTGAAGCTGGGGCGTTTAAAAAATTGGCGACCACGCCAGAATACTAAGTACTGTGCTGTTTTTTTGTATAAATAATTTAAACGCCCCGGCTTCAAGTAAATGCCGTACGACGTTACAAACTCGGTTAAGGTGCTCTGAATAGAGATTAGTTACTGATATGGGGGCCCTTAAGAGGGCCTGGTAATGCGTTCGCTTGAAGTCTTCAGAGGTTGAAGATGTCCTAGTGCCTTGGGTGGACTCTGGTTGAGTTGTCGCTCCCGTGGTTGAGCTGTACTCACGATGTGGATGGCCTCTTGCAGGTTCTGCACTTAATTGGCTCGTCTCTCCGGTATACCGCAACAAGATGAGTCACGGATGTAGTTAGTTGTTGGTGAAACTATCAAATCACCAGCGTAGGTATTGACAGCCGACAGAACGCACACGCGTGAAGCAGGTAGAATGCAAATTCCACAACTGACTTGCATGGTAAATTACCGTGCTTAAATAGCATGCAATATGTCTACTTGCACACTATTGGTTAAACGTGGTTAAACGGCAATTTCGCTTTTTTCTCATTGGTGCAACGTAAATAAATTTGAATTTAATTTACGCAATATGTCGGCTATTGATTTGTGTCGTTACAACACTTTCCTCTCTGAAAAAAAGAAAAAAAATTCCTCTCTGCGAGGCTAGATAAGAAATGCATGACAGAGTTCGAACCAAGTTAAGCAAAAATATGATGAACCATAAATGCTGGGCTTAAATATGCTTGTTGGTTGCTTCAACAATGATATGATGCCAGGTAACCACTAGGAATTGCTACACAAATTGTTAGCTCTAGTGGTCGGTCATAGCACGTGAGGCAAAATAGAGCAGTGTAAGTTTTTGGAGCCGCAGCGTGAAGATTTCGAGGTAAATCGCCTCTGAATTTGCCAGGTTTAAGATAAAAACCTAAGCAGGTTGGATCGTTGTCAATGTGTTTGTATACGACCAAAGGAGCTAGAGTGCTCGACGTTGTGGTCATGACATTTGTAGAGTGGTCTTTGTGCAATTGATAAAGTTGAGATATGCATTGAAAGTGGCCTGTACCATGATATGAAGCTGATCACTACTTAGTGTTGCTACACGAAAGCGTTAGCTCCAAGTAGCTGGTCATACCAAAATAGGCAGTGTAATGTCATGTGTGAGAAATACATTATAATGTAAAAATATATACATTAAAATCAAAGGTAACTGCATAAAAATATGTACACGAACATTGCCTCAGAGATGGCATAATACCAAAGAACTGTTCAAAAATGCTACACAATTGTTAGCTAAGAACAGCTGGTTATGCCACGTGAGACAAATACGAAAAATAACGTAAGGTTAAAAAAATTTTGATAGTTAATGTTAATGTTTTAAAAAAATCAATTACGCGTTATACAAAGCAGGACATTGAGATTGTGGGCAGACGGAGCCTGAGACGTGTGTAGAAGGTTGAACGCTCTCAGGATCAGGTGGTTCGATAAACGGTTTCAACCTGTCTATGCTTACTGATGTCGGTGTAGCGCCTTGCATAATGATGAAGTATTTTGGCTGTCTGAGTAAAATCGGGTAAGGACCGCGATACTTGGGTTGTAGTGGTGCAACAGCATTATTGCTGCGAACGAGTACTCTCTTGCAGCTGTGGAGCTGTGGGTGAACGAAGACTGGACGAGGCGTGTGTCTCGGCTGCTGTTCGGACATGTTACCGAAATGAAGTCGAAGGCGGGTAGCTTCGTCTTGTGGGTCATCTTGTGCCGGTAGTAGACGTGGGAGCTGACTAGGCAGGCGTAGATCCATGCCATACAAGAGTTGTGACGCAGACGTTTTAATGGATTCACGAGTACGGGAACGCATGGCCAGCAGAACTAAAGGTAGTGCATCGACCCAGTTGCCATTAATGGACGAGGATGCTAAAGCAGCTTTGAGTTCCCTATGCATTCTCTCTACCATGCCATTAGCTTGGGGATGGTAGGCAGTCGTCTGGCGTAGGATGCATCCCATGTACCGCAAGGTGGTTTTGAAACGATCAGATGAGAAGCAAGTGCCTCTGTCCGTGATGACCTCATTGGGAACACCATAAGTTGGATATCCATGCAGAGATAAAACCGTTAGTTACTTCGTCTGCAGAAATGGTGCCAAGAGGTAATGCCGCAGGCCACCGTGTAAATCTATCGATCATAGTTAGAAGGTAGCTGAAACCTTGAACCTTTGTCAGATGAACTATGTCGATGTGGACGATGGCTAGGCGAGAAGTAGATCGAAAATGTTGCAACTTAGAACGAGTGTGTCGTGTGATCTTGTTTTTCTGACAAATTGCACACTCTGAGACCCATCGTTTAACATTCTGCCCAAGTCTGTGACCCCAGAAACGATCTGTAAGAAGTCGGACAGTCGCTTGGCTTCCTGGGTGAGAAATTGAGTGAATTGAATCGAAAACTTTTCTCTGAAGGCTGGTCGGCAGGACTGGCTTGTTGGGCTGCGTACCCGTGAAGTAAACAATTGGTAAGCCTTCCCACAGACGGCATATGAACTTGGTTGGGCGACGGGCTATTGATCTTTGAATGTGAATGTCACCGCGTTGTTCAGTTCGCAGGAGAGTTGGCGTTAGTGCAGGTTCACCGAGTGCCACGGAGTTGACAGTGAATGGTGACGGCGAAGGTGGTTGTAGAGAGACGTCTGGCCTGGACAGGGCATCTGCAATGAAGTTCTGTTTGCCCTTGACGTGAAAGACGTCAAATTGCCATTCGCTTAGACGAGAAAGCTGTCTTTCCACTCTGGCAGGGTACTTGGCGATAGATGAAGTTGCGTTTCGAAGTGCGCTAACTAGTGGTGCATGATCTGTGAAAACAACAAATCTGCTACTGCCAATGATGCTGATAAAATGGCGCACTGCGTCGTGGATGGCGAGAAGTTCTCGGCCGAAAGTGTCGTACCTCGTTTCTACTGGTTGGAGAGTACGCGAGTAGAAACTGATAGGCTTCCGAACTCCGTCGATCTCTTGTTCCAAAGTGGCTCCAATAGCGAATTCAGAAGCATCTGTCGTGAGTAGAAATGGCTTTTCGAAATCTGGATGCGTTAGCATTGTGGCATTTGCTAACGAGTTGATGGCAAGTCGAAGTAATTCCTCGTCTTCGGATGACCAAGC
Source organism: Eudiplozoon nipponicum (assembly GCA_029291075.1). Lineage (NCBI taxonomy): Eukaryota > Metazoa > Platyhelminthes > Monogenea > Mazocraeidea > Diplozoidae > Eudiplozoon > Eudiplozoon nipponicum. Next base: position 7,509 of record JAQBSW010004681.1, read on the forward strand.
AATGATGGAATTCTTGCTAAGTCCTTTTCGGTTCCGCAGGTGCCTGCACAAAGGATAAAGTTGTTTTGAAAGGCCCGGAAGGAACTTGCGATAATAGTTTAGTACTCCCAGGATTTTCTGCAACTCGCTAACAGTCCTTGGTGACTTGATATTCTTGATTTAATTCGTCTTTGACGGCAACGGTTGAATACCTTGGGCCGTGATACGATGCCCTAAGAAGTCGACGGATGAGGTTGCAATCTGCGTCTTGTCACAGTTGATCTTGAGTCCGTGGTTGGATAAGCGTGAGAGGACATTTCGTAGATGCTTCGCATGAGATTCTAGATCTGGACTGAATACCATAATGTCATCGAGATATGACATACAATAAGCAGAGTCGTCGCGAAGTATGTTGTCTATGAATCTTTGAAATGTCTGAGTAGCACACTTAAGTCCAAAAGGCATGTAAAGATATTCAAAAAGGCCAAATGGAGTGATGACTGCAGTTTTCTCGATATCCTCTGGTGCTACCGGTATGTGATGGTACGCTTGTCTGAGGTCAATCACTGAGAAGAAATTGCTGCCGTTGAGTTTTTCAAGTAAAGTGTTGATATTTGGAATAGGATATGCATCAGATTTTGTCACTGAATTTAGCTTACGGTAGTCTCCACAGGCTCTGTACGATCCGTTTGATTTAGAGACTAAGTGCAGTGGTGACGCCCATGAACTTTTCGATGGTCTGATGATTCCCTCTTCCAAAAGCCTTGAGAATTCTTCTTGGGCAGCTTTCAGCTTAGCAGGAGCCAGTGGTCGCTTCTTGAGTGCAATAGGTTGTCCTTCTGTGACGATATGATGCATCGTGTTGGAGACTCGTAGCTCTGACTTGTTAAGATCGAAAAGCGATTTGTATTTTCGAAGAGCTGCTGATATCTCTGCTGAATGATGCACTGGGGTTGGCTGAATGACCTGTAACTCCAAACGCTTGGTGGCAAGTGTCCAAAAATGTTGTTCGAGTCTGGTGGAAGGGTCGATGATTTTTTGATTGGCAAGATCAACAATGAGCCGAAATTTTAGAAGGAAATCAAGGCCTATTATATTATGTGAGACCTTGGCAATGATGAAGTTGTGGGAAAATTCACGTCGTAGACCTATGTTGAGTGTGCGGTATTGGCAGCCATAAGTTGGTATGGGCTCGCCTGTAGCTGTTGCGAGAAGAACGCCTAGCGACATCTCGGCCATTGAATCACCTTTGAGAACTGAGACTGCCGCATCTGTGTCTACGATGAACTCTTCGCCAGTTTTGAAATCAAGAAGGTGCAGAAGTTCGTTGGGCTGTTTGGCCGGGTCATGCAAACAAGTAGGCTGGTGATTGCGACCGGCATTGTCTGTTTGGTTCTCTATGTGAAAAATTCGGCGTGGACGAAAAGAGTCGACAGGGATGTCGGATTGTAGTTGGCTTCTTCCCTGTAGCGCCGTTGATGCCGTTGATGTGCAGAAAGTACGGTCTTCTACTTCCTGCGCCAGACGTTTCCCGATACTGATGCACCCTTGTGCCTGCGGTCTGTTGTCCTCTCCGTCAGCTGTGGAAATTGACACTCATTCGGAAATTCTTCGGAACGACAAAGACAAACTTGGCAAGCATAAAAAACTTCTGGTGGTTATAACACCAGTTCTTTGGGGCATACTTATTAAAGGATTGCGGAGATCTCGATCGCCGCCTACCATTATAATTTGACTTGGAAACGAATTTTGGTCGAGCATTCACTTGATTTATCTCGGATTTGGTAATGGCCAATCCTTCTAGAACTTTGGCCATGTTCGCCACTGTTCTCTCTAAGGAGGAGATTCTATCATCTTGCGGGGGTGAAGAAAAGGATGATGGATTCACTTTGGGTTCCAAAACCCTATATTCTAACTCACATCTCTCAGATAAGTCATCTATAGAGAGAGTGTTGGGGAGCTGTCTGGCAAAGAGTTTTAATGTTTGGGGAAGATTGTTAATAAAAACAACCTTAGCCTCATGGTCAGAAATGTTGGTTTTATACCAACGTTTCCGTAATTCCCTCAGTATTTCGATGGGGCCAAGATTTGGCATATCTAACTGCGCATATTTGTTTATTATCTGCTCAGTTTCCGTGGGTCCAAGCAAGGATTCTACCTCGTTTTGTAGGCCCAAAATGGGATTAGGTAGCTTCCTAATGGCCTCAAGCTTAGGATAAATCCGTCGCTGCAATTCAGAAGGTAGTTTAGCAAAAACCTTCGACAGTTTTTGATGACTGTCATAATCAGGAAACGGGGAGAAAGCGGAGTCTACGCGCATAAAGAATAGCTCACTATCTCCATCCCAAACAGGAACATCAATATCTAAAATTGGACCTGACATTTTAACAATCTTACGGGATCTTAAAAGCATAAATTTATAAGCAATATGAAAATATCTAAATATACTTTAACGAAACGCTTACCCACAAAAAGCTTCCACAGTTGAATGAGCGCAGAACAAAAGCACGTCACAGTAACTGCTTCCAAAAATGCGCAATTGAGCCTGTCGAGTACGTACGGTACCGTTTTGTACGTTGAAAAGATAAACAGAGGCCCCGTTGGCCTTTGATGCCAATGTATTATTATTATATCCCAAAAAATTCAACACAAATCCACGAATATATACCCAACAAAATTCCCAGAAGACCACGATTAGGGTAAAGAAAACTCAAATGTTAATCTATTTTTATCCCAAATAAATGAAAAAGGAAGTCAATTTTATTTATACCAAAAAAATCAGAACAATAATCAATATCCTGGCGCGGTCGCCAATTTTGTAAACGCCCCGGCTTCAAGTAAATGCCGTACGACGTTACAAACTCGGTTAAGGTGCTCTGAATAGAGATTAGTTACTGATATGGGGGCCCTTAAGAGGGCCTGGTAATGCGTTCTCTTGAAGTCTTCAGAGTTGAAGATGTCCTAGAGCCTTGGGTGGACTCTGGTTGAGTTGTCGCTCCCGTGGTTGAGCTGTACTCACGATGTGGATGGCCTCCTGCAGGTTCTGCACTTAATTGGCTCGTCTCTCCGGTATACCGCAACAAGATGAGTCACGGATGTAGTTAGTTGTTGGTGAAACTATCAAATCACCAGCGTAGGTATTGACAGCCGACAGAACGCACACGCGTGAAGCAGGTAGAATGCAAATGCCACAACTGACTTGCATGGTAAATTACCGTGCTTAAATAGCATGCAATATGTCTACTTGCACACTATTGGTTAAACGTGGTTAAACGGCAATTTCGCTTTTTTCTTATTGGTGCAACGTAAATAAATTTGAATTTAATTTACGCAATATGTCGGCCATTGATTTGTGTCGTTACACGTGACTTATGACAGGCATGATAAATTCACTTTGCTAATATAGCATTGAAAACGAAAGCTTGCACGCCACTGGTTAACGGCGAATTTCGCTTGTTTTAATTGTTGCCGCGTAAATTATTTTGAATTTCATTTAGGCAATATTTCGGCAAATTGTTCTTGATCCATTTCACTAATGTTTCATTCACGACATTGATTTTGAATTTTATTTCAATCTTATTAAACTGGTAAACCTACTGTGATTAAAGAGAAACATGTTATCAAATGATACACAATTACAAATGTATATTATTGGAATAAGCCAATCCTGGAATCGTTACTTGAAACCCAATGAAATATTGTTTGCAAACAAGATAGAAGCTGTACAAATAAATACTGTGAAACATATTAGCCCTGTGTCTAGCACTATACATGCCAGCAGACTACAATTCGTAACACTGCCAGCCTTACGGTTTACGAGTCTGTGTTATTCTATAAAATATTCCTCTTGAATCAGTTGATTTGTAGGATGTTTTGTGGATATAGTGATAGCCTTTGCGCGGCAGCTGTCTATTTAGTAATTATTTTCCATATTTTCATGGTGGTCGTTTTCCCCACCCATTCCTTGATCATTCCTTGACATTTTCCGAAGGGCGAAGTAAGAAAACTCATCCATTTTCATCCGTTTATTGCAAGTGGTGTAGCTAAGCATGAATCAATTTACCGTTAAACAAAACGGACGTGCTCAAGACGGCAACAAAACGATATATTGTCAACACAATTGAATGTCTTATACACTAGTAATTATCAGGAATACAAACGTCTGAATCATAATGAATACATGTAAAAAATTGAAAATATATGATGATATAAATCCAGATTGATTAGCAATTTAGTTTAAAATAACTGGTAAATGTTGTCACTGATAATTGATGGATAAAAATCGTGTAAAAACCGTCATAAAAAGCACCACAAATAATAATTCCACTGTTTGCTAGGTTTTGAATGATAAAATACAAAAATCCATTGAACTATAGAGTTTCGGATAAAAGATTGAGAAACACCTGATGTCATGATTAGTGGAATTATAACTGAACTGTTTTCAGAGACAAATAAATCCACCACATGTTACCTGCGTATTGCGCGAGGATGTCTTTTATTTATTGAACAAAATCCTATTAATTACAATTAAAATTGATATTCCTGAGTGCCACCTCCGGTGAATCTGAATTCAGTATATGATACGGAGTCTTTGTCCATCGGTACTTGATAGTAGGCTTTCACTAGGTCGAGTTTTGAATACACAGCATAACCGATAGCGGATCTGAGTAGGTCAGCTGGATTTGGCAGGATGTACGAATCAGACTGTGTGCAAAAATTGAGAATACGATAATCCCCGCACACCCTGAATGTTGCTGGTTCACTCGTTACAGTACTACTACACAGTCGATGCATAACGTGAGCTGGATCGTGTTCAGATGCCTTGGTGACGTAGCATGGCGAAGTCTTGCTCGGCGGCCTTATGTTTGTGTGGGGCCAATGGATGTGCTCGTGGAAGATGAGGAAGTGTTTTCGATAAGATGACACGATGGGCTTTGATGGCACGCTTCCTTTTGAGATCGCGCATAAAGGAGATAGGTTTGAAAATTTCTTCATGACGTTTCAGAACATCGTCCAGTTTCTTTACATGAGGAACTGGACGAATTGGCTGTATGGATGAGACTGTTTCTGCGCGAGTCGCATGTTTTAGCGCTGATGAAATCAACTGATTGTCTGCAGTATGTATCTCTCGTGTTCGTGGACGAATGGTAAGGTCGAAGTGTTCAAGAAAGTCACGTTCAATGATGTTTCTTGTCGTGTCGGCAATGATGAAAGGATAATTGAAATATCTTTTTTGAGTTGGGGAACGAGATTGTGTGTACTCGTACCCCAAACGTCGCTATACTGGAGCCATTGGCGCAGATCAGATTGCTGGTGTCAACTGGGTGGGTAGGTTCAAAATAATTGTGGCGTAGTAAGCTCATATCTGATCCAGTTTCTATGAGAAATAATTTGCCAGAGGTTGCGTCACGGATGAGAAAGGAAGTCGATAATGTCAACTGACGATAGGACTGGTTGCTGGCATTTGGGCGTTTGAAGCATGACTTGACTGGATCCTTCGCTGTAAATACAATAGTTTGATTGCGCTGTACCGCGAAAGCAACGTGCTTCGAGCCATCAGACGTGGAGCGGCCAACGATCTTGGGGTGCTCAGCCTCTACTGCCAAAGAGGAGGCTGACCCCAGCAGTTTTCGGAACCTTCTATGGGCGGATCCTCCTGAGTTGTTGAGGGTGACCGCACCCACTTGAACGTCGAGTCTGTGCGCGGGAATGTGCTGCCGTTTCTGAGGCAATAACGTGTGGAGTGGCCATAGCTGCCGTGATTCGGACACCAATCCGCCGATAACTGTGTAACTGTGGTCCGGCCTCTCAAAAAAAAAAAAAAAAAAAAAAAAAAAAAAAAAAAAAAAAAAAAAAAAAAAAAAAAAAAAAAAAAAAAAAAAAAAAAAAAAAAAAAAAAAAAAAAAAAAAAAAGCACCACAAATAATAATTCCAATGTTTGCTAGGTTTTGAATGATAAAATACAGAAATCCATTGAACTATAGAGTTTTGGATAAAAGATTGAGAAACACCTGATGTCATGATTAGTGGAATTATAACTGAACTGTTCTTATTCTATCAATTATTCTATCAATATATCTCAGAACTAAATTCTATCCTATTAAATAGTTTTAACACTTTCTCTTTTTACTATCTAGTTTTAACCCTGTTTTTAAATACCTACTCAAGTCTTACAAATCTAGTCTTTTGGCATTTTTAAAAAAAATCTATATTTTTGGATCTACTTAAAATATGATTTTTAAATCGTCAGCAAATTTGCAAACTCGACGATTAAGGATTTTAGTCTGCAAATGCACAAATATGATTTTAAAGAAAATTTTGTCCCAAACTTTATCCTTGTGAAACTCCGATTGAAATATTTAGTGATATTAATAACAAAGTATTTACTTTAATACTCGTTCTTCTGTTATATAAATAATAGTTAAGTAATCTAAAAATATTCGGATCCATATTTAATGATCAAATCGCCTTTATAATAATATCAATACATATTAAGTCAAAAGATTTTGAGAAAGAAAAACTTTCTCATCCAGCGTAATTACATGCTTCTACATTGAAAGAATGTTGGAAATTGTATATCGATCTTTCGTATAGCCATTTTGGGCTGAATCAAAGTCAACCGGCAACATAGATTACACATAATCTATTATCAATGGTTCTATTATCATAAAACATGAATGGATTATAGAAATTAGTCTATTAACATTAGCACACAATGGATTGCTAACATTAGGTAACAGTTTTGTCACGATTGTTAGAATATCGCTTTTTTCCAACCGTCAAAATTCTTTTTATGATGATGCTGAGCGCATTCATAAAATTTAAAGTTAGTTGAATTATTTTATCAAGCAATATGCCAAGAAGACCTTTGTGATTTTCGTATTTTACTTCTAAAGTTAATCTTACTTATGCATCACTGCCAAAAAAGGTTCTGATCACTGGTTATCTGAAAGATCAGTTAGATTACAAATCTGGCTTTTATTTTGTGGATAACATATTAAATTACCAAAAACTCCAATTCACGGATAAATTCGCACTCCGCTTTATCCACCGGTAATATTCGCTTAAAATTCTCTATATTTATTGTATTTGTCTAAAATTTAGTATTTTAGTCTTAGACTGCTCGTTAATTTAGCCAATATTATTCTTTTTTATCTTTGACAAATTGTCAGTAGTGATCGATTAATTTCATTTTCAATTGAATATTACTTCATTTTTAATACTATTGATGAGGCTAAGTGTCAGTAGATTTCTTGTTTAATTTTCAATTCACATAATTTTCTATCCACTTTTTCGATATCGTATCCGTAAACGCAGACGTATGAAACAGATTACGTAGTAGCGTTGAAAAAAAGCGAATTCATCAGTGTTCGTAAAATATCTTCATAATCAAACATTTCAGTTAAATGTCAGAAAGATTCCAGTTAATTTTGTAATGCTGCTTGTGTACAATCTCGAAAGAAAGATTCTGTATTTTGCTAATCACAATGTAACATCGAAAAATATTTTTTCTAGTCAATTTCTTTAAAGTAATTGACAACATCATAACAGTGCGAGTTAACTGATTACATTTATAAATAGATATTACAATTTGCTTTTTATCAGAATTAGAGAATAGATTGGTTATTTCGCGGTCATGCATTTTATAAAATCGCCCATCATCACAAAATAACCATATTAGTCTAAAATAGATTGAAAAAATGGTAAAAGAATGATCATTATTTAAACTGGAATACGGAGGTTTATGGATTGTTATTAAGATCAAATTATCAATTTGTATAGTTATAAAATCAATAATAGTATTTAGTTCACTAGTCTGTTACACTTTAACATTAAACAAAGGCTTTCTATAATTGCAGACTTCTCCACCTCGTTTATCTAAACTTTTTTAAATAATAAATATCGAGGCATTTCAAATTCATGATTTGCAATGTCCTTACAGAACCAAGGTTCAATAAATATTAGAATATGAAAATCGTTGCTTGGTGGGAAATTATGCAGAAAAACATTTTTGGACTTATTACTTCTAAAATATACATAAAACAAATCAAGTACAAAGTATGACACCTATATTGTCTACAATAACTAAGGATTTAACGTTGTCAGTTTCTTTATAATTCTTCTTTAGGTTTGATTACTAAACTTCTTCTTCTCCAATTTCCCATATGTTCAAAAGAGATGGACTTCATATGCTGGCTTCCTCTGATTTTGACGATTACTCTCCGAATTATTTTTCTACTTTTTTTACTAAGGATAATTTCCTTTACAGAACTATTTTGTAAAAATATTTGTATTCATTATTTTGTTAATTGTTTCTAACTGTATTTTTGCCGATCATTTCGATAGTTTTTTAAAGACGTATCTCGGATGATTAGATCTTTTGCCCACTGTTTAAAATTTTATGATAACTGCGTCGGCTATAATTTTGATTAACATCATTCAACTTTCTTAATTCCATTTGATCTGCATTCTCCTCAAGATTAAATAATATTAACTGAGCTTTCTTGGCGTTACATAGCGAAATTTCATTTGTCAATATATCCAATAGTTCTTAATAAGTTTTATGAGGTATCGCTGCCATCTAAAACCATGCCGAAAGTCTTTCCTTATATTATATAATTTCATATTATTCCGCAATAAAATTGCCAATTTTGGCGCTTAGGTCATTATTACGTTTACCAGCTTATTCCAATTTTTATGAGTATAAACATACATCAGATTCTACTTTGACATCTTGAATTTTTATCCTACATTTTTTGCTGCAAACATTTCATTGAATTTTTAAACCCCTATAAAAATTTTTTCATTATCAGTATGCAACGAGGTTGAAGCCATTCAAAACCGCGAGCTTAAATTCCAGTTCAATTTAAAAATGTCATTGTTCCTTTAGATAGCGTACTTTGAAATGTGACTTCGAATGTCGCATTGTACCCTGCCAGAATAGAAGGATACTTTTCACATTCTAACAAATTTCATTTCGACATTTTCCACGTAAAATGTAAACAGAACATCATTTTTGATTCGCTTAAATGCCAAACGTCTCGCTTTAGTCACATTGGCTTCGCCTTTCTCGGTTAACTCTGTGAAATTCAATGAGCTCATTTGACGCCATCCCTCCTACGAATTATAAGGCAGTTAAACATTAGTCACTTTTGGCTTTTGTATAGCTCTGCATGATCATGATCCTCCTACGAACGGAACAACGTAGCGGCACTCGTGTTCAGAGCTTGACAGCTTGCCATCCAACTACGTTTATATGCAGATTCTAAGATAGTTTAGCTATTCTCTACTTCACAGTACACAAAACCAAAAACCAGTATCATATTATCCCAGTAGCTGAGACAAATTTCTCGTCTATTTTTCGTTCATCCGCAGCTTCATAGCTACAGGAAAGTATTTATTCATAACTACAACTGAAGTATCGCGGTCTGTACAAGATTTGATTTAAACATTTAGCAATATAAATCCTTATGCACTTGTTTCAGGCCCGTCATCCGAACAAACACAACAAAGCTATAATTTATTTGGCACAACATGTAATTATTTAAATCAAGTTTGCGAGCTTAAAGTAAACACCAATCCCATTGTATTTAACCAGTCGTCGAACAACATAACAAAACTACCGCCAGCCGCAACGCACTGACGCGTTTCGACCTTCCATGATCATCATCAGAGTACGACGGCAAACTGACTATCGAGGATCAAACCGCATTGAATATATATGGAAATCAAATTTAGATATGCGGCTCTCACCTCTAGCAGTCTCGCATACATTGAACTTGACTGGAAATGTCGGCTGCACAATTTCTATGCAGTCACGAACATTAACTGTTTGCAGCTTTCGCCACATATACATATACAGGCAATACAATTTAAACAATAATTGATTGCGCGGGTGGTGGTAACAATTCTTTAAATCAAGTTTGCGAGCTTGAAGTAAACACCAATCCCATTGTATTTAACCAGTCGTCGAACAACATAACAAAAGTACCGCCAGCCGCAACGCACTGACGCGTTTCGACCTTCCTTGATCATCATCAGAGTACGACGGCAAACTGACTATCGAGGATCAAACCGCATTGAATATATATGGAAATCAAATTTAGATATGCGGCTCTCACCTCTAGCAGTCTCGCATACATTGAACTTGACTGGAAATGTCGGCTGCACAATTTCTATGCAGTCACGAACATTAACTGTTTGCAGCTTTCGCCACATATACATATATAGGCAATACAATTTAAACAATAATTGATTGCGCGAGTGGTGGTAACAATTATTTAAATCAAGTTTGCGAGCTTGAAGTAAACACCAATCCCATTGTATTTAACCAGTCGTCGGACAACATAACAAAACTACCGCCAGCCGCAACGCACTGACGCGTTTCGACCTTCCTTGATCATCATCAGAGTACGACGGCAAATTGACTATCGAGGATCAAACCGCATTGAATATATATGGAAATCAAATTTAGATATGCGGCTCTAACCTCTAGCAGTCTCGCATACATTGAACTTGACTGGAAATGTCGGCTGCACAATTTCTATGCAGTCACGAACATTAACTGTTTGCAGCTTTCGCCACATATACATATATAAGCAATAAAATTTAACAATAATTGATTGTGCGGGTGGTGGTAACAATTATTTAAATCAAGTTTGCGAGCTTGAAGTAAACACCAATCTCATCGTATTTAAGCATTATTGTTGATGTTGGTCTGCCCTATAGCTGACTTGGACGTAGTGGTGTTGTGAAGAGGTTTAATTTTCCACACTACCTTGAGTTATCACGACAAATTTACTCATTTTAACTGGGTACTATCGTTCTCTATCTAAATCTCACTAATAGGTTTTGCGCCTAAATTATTAGTTTTAACGTTATTTATATTTTTGTTTCGCTTCTTATGGTTATATGGTAGTAAAACATTGGTCAAGTTAGGATTTTGTATGGTTGTGCATGATGATGATGCTGACTTAATCACAGCGTATCTTCTACGCAAAACACTGAATTTTTTTCTATTTCCATGTCCCTACGCCTTTTGTAACATGGTCTGTCTTCAGTAGTTGTCTTAATTCACTGAAAACACACGTTGATTTAGAAACGTAGCTTGCCGTCAGTACCATTAATTTCTCGCCGCTACGTATCCAGGTAATCGTGATCCGTTTTTATCCTATTTCTAAGATAATTTTCTTAAATGTGTCGGTCATCTTCTGTTTCCTCACACTTTTGTCTGGTATACATTATATTAGAGTAAGATTTATTATAACAAAAGGTGCATACTCGATATTCGGAACATTCTGGCTGTGTGCGTGATTAGAGGCCTGATGATGGAATTGGAAATTACGTTCTGAAACGTCGCCAGTCAACGAAGTTTAGATCGTATCTCATTTCCAGTCGTTAAAATGTGCGCTGTTGAAGCCTTCGGAGGAAACGGACGAATCAGCATACAGCCACCACTAAGACGAAATCGATCAATCGGATCGTTGCAAAACTGATAGTGCAAAGCAAGAACCCACGAAAGAAAATCGTTGTGGCTCAAAATGTGACGCTCCACTGCAAATTATTTGAAGAAATATTTACACAATTCTCCATAGGTCACTTCCACTTCGTAATTATTTGGTTACTCCAATAACTGGGTAGACTTTGATTACAGAATATATGTTACTTAGTAATATGTTTGCATAGTAGATAAATCTGAAAACATTGGCCTAAAAATGGTAAATAGCATTTATTTTTGTCGCTAGAAATAATTTCCTTCTACACATGGACGATTTATATAAAGTTGCGCAGCATTTTGGCTAGAGTTTCATAATTTAGATTTCTTTATGGTAAATTCCTCCCCATAGGTTTCAGTTGTATGACTGTTGTTTATTCATTGTTTTTTTGAAATTATTACTTAATTTAAATTAATTTTAATATTTGAAGAAATTTTATCTTGTCCTAATTTTTGCAAACAATAAGTAAGCAATATATTCATATTTTATTTTATGATATTACGCCATACTTTCTGTATAATCGATAAATATTTTGTTTATCTGTATTAGCTGGGTAGACATTTTACAGAATATGCGTTGCTTAGTACTTTGTTTGATTAATAAACAAATCTGAAAACGGGCCTTAAAAATGTAAACAGTATTTATTTTGTCTCGATATGAGTGGCGCCGAAAATAACGTAAAAGAAAAAACTAGCAAGAAGTGTAAAGAAAAAATTAAAAAGAAAGGTATTTTTAGTTTTATAGTTTTTCACGTATATATTCTAGTCGATTCTAATCTAGTCAGAGGTAATTTTTGTTGTATATATATATATATATATATATATATATATATATATATATGGGTTCTGATATCTGTTGCATGCAGTACTCCTTTACCTTATCGCTATCACTATTGATTAACAATGGCTAATCAGTCTCACTTATCCGTGCGTAATCATACTTTTGATTTGTGGATTGGCCTTTCGAGTTGGCTGGCCAGATGTCCTTGTTGCCAAATTAAATTTTATAATTAGATTTTCAACCTATATATTTCAATCGATTGTTCTAATATCGACGCTCTCTTATTTATATATTTAATTAAGAACAAAGGTTATCTAGCCTGACAATTGAAAAGCTTAAGATCAAAATCAAAAAAGGTTTATGTATGGGGGATATACCAATTAAATTCTTTTTTAATAATAATAAAAACGTATTGATTGATACAGGTGTGGAAAAAGGGTATTGTGGCAGCTTTATATCAGCTCGTATAGATGAGCAAGATTAGCTGCAACTGTCGACGCATTTGTATGTGCATCTTGCCACTTACTGCTTTATTGTAAATTACTTTTTAACTAACTGTAGAATGTTATAATTTAACTTATTAAAGTTATTAAGTTTCTTATTCCTTATTAGTGCCGTTTAAAGACATATTCATAGTTTTACTCTTCAATCATCGTCACATCATCAATTACAGTGTCGTATGTCACGAATTGGTACTTATATGTAGCTGCCACATCGATAAAAAAATTAATTATGTATATGCTTGAGATGGTTAAGAACTCTTGGTTCTTCATTCCTAGTGGATTATTCTAAGCTTTTTTGCGTTTTGTTCGCGGTCTTAATTTTGATAAATTTTAATTTATTGCATGATGCTTACATGTGTTGCTATTATGATTTCAATATTTTACAGCTGTTCTATTGAAGATTTTGATTTTCAATATTAAATTATTTTACCAGTGATGAAACATCTAAGAACCATTGCGATTTGCTTTATGATTCTTTTTATAATTTTGCGTTTTCAGAAAGTGCAGCTGATGACGGTGAAACTAAAGAGCTTAAGAAAATCAAAAAGAAGACTCTAGGTATATTTTACCTTAACTATTTTCAGATAATGAATCACAAGACACAGAAAAAGGAAATTTGTTTGATATAGGCACATCTGCACTTCAAAATTTTAATATCATTGGTACGTAATGATAACATTATTTTGTAGATCCATTTAATGATTTTGATAATGAAACCTCAGACGAAAGTCTTGTCCATATACGTATTCAACAACGAAATGGTCGTAAAACATTGACTACTGTTCAAGGCATCGATAAAAAATACGACTTGAAGACGATTCTGAAAGTTTGTAAAAAACAGTTCGCTTGTAATGGAACAATTGTACAACATGAAGAATGCGGTGAAATTCTTCAGCTCCAGGGAGATCAGAGAAAAAACGTATCAGATTTTCTGACTTCATTCCAAATAGTTTCAGATCAACAAGTTAAAGTTCATGGATTCTAAAAATTTATCAAATAATGTTTTATTTATCTCGCATCAGTTAAGCAACTATTTCATTAATTTTTCGCATATTTTCTCATTTGAATGTATTGCTAATTTTTATATTGTGTAAATAATTTGTTTTATATTTTAGTTCGGAATATCTGAGATTTATGCGCTTAAAACTACATAACTTGTATGATATCTTAAGGAATAGTTTGTATATTTATAATGCTATAATGCGTTTTCGAACAAACGTTGGACAAACTTAAATAAATTGTCACGCATAGCTTTATTGTGTGTTTTTAAAATTTGCACTTTTTGTTATTTATACTCTTTGTATACAAGATGAATAAAATTTAGATAATTTTCTTTTGTGTAGTCATTATTCTATTTTGTTATTTTATCTATAGCCAAATCTAAATTGTGCTATCACAAATCAGGTCTAGTTGGTGTTGTATCTAGTTGCTACATTGTTCTTACTTAATAGATTATCCGCATGGCTCAAAAATTTAGTTCATCAGTCCAATTATAGTTTGATTATGGTACATTTTAATATGTTGATATGCTTTTTCTTATTTATTCGTGACCATTTTATTATTTTCTGTCTAAAATTTATGCGAATTGTGAATTTAGATGACAAAATTCTGAAATGAATAAAATGATGCTTTATTAATTCTATCTTTTTTTCAACGATACCGCGTTCGGAGTTGATAAATTAAATAGTAACTCTTGCATAAATTTTGTATTAGCACTCGTTTATGTAAACGTTAGACGCAAAAGGACAATGAATTTATAAATTTCTCAGTTTATGTTTTGGTTAAGTAAAACTCACTATTTAGTTAATGTAGCAACAGCCTGTTGCAAGTTGTCCAAATCTTCGATTTCTGTAAACACAAAGTCTTCTTTGGAAAAGAGGAGTCTATGAAATTTCACATTTGGGCAACCAATCTTGCACTTTTCTGGTCTGACTACCAAACCATAATGTTCCAGCTTTGACAAAACAGCGTTCAAGTGCTCCCAGTGTTCCTCCCTAGATTCAGTACATATGACTGCTATCTTTATAAACCATAGCAAATAGACAGTCTTGAAGAACTTCCTTCGTTAGACGCTGGAATGTCTGCTTTACATTCTTCAAATTAAATGGCATACAGAAAAATGTATGCAATCCACCTCCAGTAAATCGCACTGTAGTGAGTATTATAGATTTTTCCTCCATAGGTATTTAATAATACGCTTTATGCAGATCTAACGTAATGTTAACCTCATGCTCTATTGTATCCCTGAGCAAATTACTCCGGTTTAATAAAGGATACGATTCACTGTTACCGAATTCAATAGACAATAAAAGCCACAACTCCCACCCCACAGTCCCGGTTCAGGTTTGGAAAATACCACTATTGGAATTTGAATGCCTAAAAATTCTTTCATCTAATAATCGCTTAAGTTCTTCGATATAAATTTGCTGCTAATATTTTGCTAACGGTTGTGTCTTTGGTGAACAGGGTAATGGTGCTACCCACCCGATTTGGCGGACTATTCCTGACTTCAGCAAATTTTGCTTAGCATTGAATGGTAGAAACACTGCTAGGTGTTTCTCGATGACTTCTGCCAAGTCATAGGCGACGATGGCTCTGGGTAATTACATTTACCTAATTACTGGGGTTCCAGTCTTAGTATAAATAACTATCCCCGTGCCTTGTCCAATAGTCCTGGTCTTGGAATCTAGCGAGAGATTGAAATGGATCACAAAATCTATCTCAGTGATGACTTTAATGTCAGCGATCAGAAAATTCTTCGTGAATGACGATTTCTACCCCAATATCACAGACAATACTTTAACGCCCATAACCAAAATTGGAAATCAGTTAGCAGCATGAAGTTGATAATCGAATGTGGGGCTATCAATTTCCACTAAATCGAATCTAACTATGCTCAACTTAGCACCCATGTCTATTAAGAAATTTAATCGACCGAGTTCATCCGCTATGACGAACTTAATGTTGTTATATCCGGCAACTCATTCATAATCTTCTGCTTACCGAAATCTAATAGAATTACTGACTGAACAATTGCACATATCTTCCATCAAAACTCTCGAACTCATCTTTGATGATTTAAGGATGATTCGTTTAAAAATTTCTTTGGACTTTCATGAACAACTCCCCCTACGTCTCCTACTAGTGTGGATTTAATTGGTTATCCGACGAGGACGAGAACTACCTTTTAAAGGTGGACCACCTAACCGTGGAAAGTTGCAACCCTCGCTTTGACACTTTCCAAGATCGACATACCTACGATACGAAATGCACCATTGGCGAGATCTTTGAACAACCTTATGCAATTTGCCTCCTTGGTGCTTGAAAATTGACCATTGACAACAAGAACGCGACCTATCTCTACCTACACTTGCAACATTTGTTTCACCAACACATATATCGTCGTAAGCTACTAAATTCATTCTCCAAGGCCAAGAGTATTTTTGAGATGAGTTGGAGTTGCTGTTCGAGGTTTGAGTCTGTAGGCGCTTCATAAACTTTTGGTTTCTGCTGTCGGAAAACTTATCGAATCCTTTGAGCACCATTGGCCACTAGTTCTAATGTATCATAGACATTCAGAGTGGCTCTTAATCTAGCAAGAAATTCTTCTATGAATATACTGTTTACAACTTTTTGAGAAGTATCAAACCTGATAGTTTTGGCAAGTAGTCTGTCATAGAATCACGATGAATGTGATTTCCCATCTTTTCTTTACGTAATAAGTCAGCCTACTGCTTAGTTCTATCTGGTTGAAACAGTCTTCGAAGTTCTTTCACTAGAAGCTGAAGTAAATTAAATGATTACTTGATCTGTGTTTTTACTAACCTCAAAATACATTTTATTTAAATTAAATGGTTCATTGTCTCTGATAAATTTTCTGAATCTGGCTACGTTTCTCATTACTTTTTCAGGCAATGACCACCAGGCCGAGATAAACAATACTGTTGGGTCGATACATTTTTACTTTAAAAAACATTTTTGCGTCATCAACTCGATCAGAATGTTTGTCTGGTCTGTACTTGGTGAGACTTATATTACTATCCATATGATTGTGACTAATGCGATCTTCATCTATGGCATATATTTCCGCATATTGGATCCTGGCGCGGTTCCAATCTTTTTAGAGGCTCATTGGTCACAATCGAGGGATAGCCCTTAGACACCAGGCTTGGATATGCAGTTTGGGCGGATTGATGACCAAATTTAGAACATCCAAATTCCTGAATATATCTTATCGTTATATATTTTTCTTAAGTCATTCGGCCAATTTCTCTGTATCCTCACACTTATTACTTTTATCCATTATATAAAAATAAGATTTATTATAACAAAGTTCATATGCTCACCGTCTCACTGATTGGTACTGTGTATCTTTCTTGAAATGAAAACCTGAAGCGGCTTTTAGATCATGTTCCTGTACGATCCCAATATACACAAATGAGAACTGGAACTCGTTTTGAATGTAATTTATTGTGAGGATAAAAAAATAAAATTCATAAGGGAAACAAGATGTCTGCTAAAGATCAAAAGATAGATCACGCACATCAGCTACAATATACCGACAACTGAATAATACTCCTTAGGTCATTTCTACTTCGTAATTAATTGGTTATCGTAATAAATCGGTAGACATCGTTTATAGCATAGTCATAGCTCAGTACTATATCGAACTGGCTAGCGTACCGAGCGACGGTACAATAAAGATAAAATAATAATCTGGAGGATGCAGTTACTGTTAGTGGCTCCTAATGGAGCCTTAGAATAGAATATCTTTATTTGTTTCATCAAATAAATAATAATATTGGAAAATGTACAATATAAAAAAGATATCACATCACTCAGATATGTACAATTAGTCTCATGTAGACAAGTAATTCTCACTAGTTGTACTGTACAATATATCAACATCAGAGAGTTTGGTTGTAGAGAGTGTTGTGTCCACCTATATTGGATGGGCTATGCACTCGGATATCGCTGAGTTTATTATCAGTGTGTCGTCCAGACGAGACATAATTATGCCTAATTCTGCAGTTAAATCATTCATTTGAGTAGTCAGTCCTTGAATCAACGTTTTTAACCCATCAGAAGCCATTCTTAAATGTACGACATATGCTTTATTTTTACTCATTTATATATAGAATTTTGCTCGCATAACGAGCATTGATTTAATAAAAGAAATTTATAAATATTAAATAATTTATGTTCACTTTAGCTCGAAGTCTGCTTTTATCATTGGGCTGACTGCTTCATCCATATACGGGCGATTCTGCAAGGAATTTATGTTGAAATAATGACTGTCCTAGATAAGACCCTTTGTTCATTCTCTGTCTTAAAGGTGGCTATTGCCACATCTCCCCCCCCTCAGGAATTGGCCTTGGCAATCTGATTAAACAATCAAGTGCGACAGCTTGTGATCCATCGGGCATGCTAACAAAAACTGCATTGTGCTCAGAATCCACCCTCTCCACGCGATAAGGCCCATCAATTACAGCCTGCAGTGCCATGGGCTCCACCTTCGCCACCATGACATAGTCGCAGACCTTTAGGCGAGTGCGTGTCGGTTGCTTTGCAAAGCTTCTCGCTGTATGGTGCCAACATATTCAGTTAACTGTTTTAGTCGCTCCTAAATATCTGTTATGGTGCAACGCTCATGGGATCCTTGGATTACAGGTTCACCTGTCAGTCTTATCTGTCCTCGATAGCCCATGGTCGTTGGAGCGAATCCTGTAGCTGTTGAGACTGTAAAGCGCATGGCCTGCTCGACCAAATGTAATTTGTCTCTTCGCGTTCCCGGGCTTTCGTGACACCAAAATCGCAGTACCTCTTTCATCGTCCGCTGTGCCTGCTCAGCAGTCACATTGGTTTACGGGTGATAAGTGGCTGTGCGGGAATGCTTTATGTCAAGATTTTTGCAAAAATGATTAAATTCTTTCGACTCAAACTGTGATCCTTGGTCGGCAGCAATAACTTGAGGTGCACCAAATCGACTGAGACATCATTCTTCTAACCACGTTATGATCTTTTCTGTTGTGATCTCTTTCAGTGGTACAAACTCGACTCATCGGGTAAACTTATCGACCATGGAAAACGCATATGACAACCTGCCGCGAGCTACCGGCAGTGGACCTGCCAGGTCGATATGCAAAAACTCGTTCCATGCAGTGGCATTGAAAGCAATCGGAGTGACTTTTTCTCGTTTTTGTGGTTTGCAACGTTGGCATGTAGTGCACTGTTGACAATAGCTACGAGTTTCTTTGGACATGCCAGGCCAATACAATCGTAACTGCAATGTCTCAATGAACCGCCCGGCGCCGGGATGTCCTAACGTTTCATGCCAAAAGGCCATTAATTCTGGTCTTATTGATTCTGACACAAACCATTGCACTGTTTGTCCTTCTTTCCGCACCAACAGGCGTACTGTATGCTCAACGTTGTATATGATGCGGACTCCATTGTGTCGTTTTTTAATTGATTGACTATTTCCTGACACGTGACATCTTTTCCTTGTTCCTCAGAGACTTTTATAAGTGGCGAAACCTACACAGCGGAAATTCTGCTGAGCGCATCGGCTGCCGCATTTTTGATTCCTGCAATATGATAAATTTATACATTGTATTCTTCCAGCTCTTTAATGGCTCGGTGTACACGTTTATTCTCAATACATAGTGATCTCGAATGCACTAGCGCTTTGTGGTCGGTAGAAACGTCTAAGTGTCCGCCGATGACAAATATCTAAACTTTCGTAAAGCCGATTGTACGGCAAGTAGTTCCTTTTCTGTGACGGTATAGTTCTGTTCCGCTTTAGTGAGTGTACCGACTTATATATTGCGCAGGACATCCGTCAACTTGTCACACCACTCCAATCCTAATATCTGACGCATCTGTAACAATTGACATATTACCTACCAGGAAAGTCAAAATAGCTGCCTCTATTAATTTCTGCTTGCATAGAATAAACGCTTCTTGAGCCTCCTCCGTCCAACGAAACGGTATCTTGGCACTAGTTAACTTAGACAAGGGTTGTTGCGTAACCGCCATCCCTGCGAAATATGGTCTATAGAAATTCACCATACCAATAAATCGGCGCAATTGTTTTCTAGTAGTAGGTACGGGATAATCCTTGATAGGCTGTACATTCGAATCTTACGACATACATCACTCCGCTGAGACTGAGTGCCCCACCAATGGTAGGTTGACTTGAATAGAATAGAATAGAAAATCTTTATTTGGATTCAAACCTTACGTTCCATCAAATAATAAAATTAGAAAATGTACAATATAAAAACATATCACATCACATAAATATGTGCAATTAGTTGTACTGTACAATTTATCAGCATCAGAAAGTTCGGTTATAAAGAGTGATAGATTCTTCATCAAAAATAGAAAAATTTAATGTATTATTCGAGTGTAACATTATGCAAAAAAGGGAACCATGACTAATAATTGATTGTATGTATTGTTGATTAACATGATATGTAATGCATAACGTTTCAGTTTTAATAGTACAAAACTTGAAGATAGAATCTCGAGAAGTTATGCTGCTGAAAAACAATTAATCCTGTCTTTTATTTAACCATGAGAAAGTATTATCATAATCAAAATTAAAAATATCAGCAGGATTGAACACTTTTTCTAGTTCGGTAGATAAAAATTTAAGAGACATTTTAGATGGAGGCGTTTCTCTAAGCCCCTTTGGCAATTGATTGTAAATTTTGAAAGTTTTTGAAAAAGAGAATAGCTTGCTCGCAACATTCCCCACCAATGGTGGAGATATTGCAAAATGACCAGATCTAGTTCCAATTTCATGACTCTTTCTTATTGGATTCATATAGGCACCAGTCCACTGGTTCAAATGGAAAGCTTTTATGCAATAGCACATCCTCCGAAACCATAAAGGATGCAGTGATACAAACTGTAATCTAGTGGCATATATAGTGCAGGAGATAGGACTTATTTGTTTCACAACTTTTCTTTGTACAGCTTCTATCTTATTAGACAAACCCTTTGTTAAAGGATTCCAAGTAGCGGCAGCATATTCTAATATCGGTCTAATCCATATTATAAACATTTTATATTTTATTTCACTCGATAAAATATTTCTATTTATTAGTGCCCATCTGTTCTTGGCACTGCCTACTATCCTTTCAATATGTCTCTCAGCAGAAGCCGTACAATGAATAGTTATGCCTAAATCCTTAATTTCTTGCATAAGTTTAATCTCAAAAACATCATTAATCTCAGCATCATGAAAATAAACATAATTGAAATCAGTTCTGTTACCTATTTTTAAAGCTCTCGTCTTTTTACTGTTTATTCTCAGCCCTAGTGTTAACAAGTATCTACTTAAATCATACAAATCTAGTGTCACATTATTTTTGGAGAATTCGACATTTTTTGGATCAATTGGAAAGATTATTTTTAAATCATCAGCGAATTTGCAAACTCGACCGTTAGGGATTTTAGTTTCCAAATGTGCAAATACAATTTTAAATAAAATTGGCCCCAAACTTGATCCCTGTGGAACTCCACTTGTTACCCTTTTCGATTTAGAAATCAAATCATTTACTTGAATACTCATTCTTCGATTATATAAATAGTATCTAAGTAATCTAAATATATTCGGATCAATATTCAATAAATTAATCGCATTCAAAATAGCATCAAAAGATATAGAGTCAAAAGCTTTTGAGATATCTATAAATACAATTAATGCATCTAACTTTTTCTCATCTAATGTAATTACATGTTTCCACATAGAGAGAATATTAGTAGTTGTCGACCTGTCTTTTGTAAAGCCGTGTTGGCACATATCAAAATCAGCCGGCAACATACGTTCTAAATGATCTAGTATCAATCGTTCTATTATCTTCAAAAACGAAGGGATAATAGAGATTAATCTATAATCACTGGCGCACTTTGGCTTACTTACTTTTGGCAATGGTTTAGCTACTATCGTTAATATATCGATTGGTAATTTCCCATTCTTCAAAATTCTATTTATAAAATTGCAGAGCGCATTCATAAAATTTAAAGGTAATTGAAGTAGGTTATCAATCGATATACCAAGGAGGACATGGTCATATTATTCAGTATCACTACAGCATCCAACCCTTCTTTACCCCTTATATCGGAGCTTTTATCCTTGCTCCATTCGTAGCTTAGCAATATCGGTCTCAAACTAAACCCCACCAAGACTCGTTTGATGAAACTCTCCTCCGACACATTCTGTTCTCTCCTGGATGCAAATTATCCCCTTGATATTGAAATAATAGATTCGGCCAAGCACCAATTCATCACTGTCAATAACAAGTCCTAGATCCTGGTTTCCCGAAGGATCAGGTAGATCAATGAAATTGCTTTCGTTCTGTGGATTACATAACAATTTGCCAAATACTTCATCCAATTCACAGAGAAATTCATACTCAGTTTTACCCACAGGTAATATAAGCTTTAATTTTTCCTTATATTTACTGTAGTCTGTGAGTAGTTTGTATCCTAGTCTAGGATTGCTCTTCAGTTTGGCCAAAATAATTCTCTCTGATCTTTGACGGATTATCAGCAGTGATGAATTAATTTCTTTATCAATCAATTCTAACCTCATTTTTTAATACTATTGATAAGACTACATTTCATTATATTATCTCGTTTGATTCTTAGCTTACATAACTTCCTATTGATTCGCTTTGGTATAACATCCGTAAATGTAGATGCCCTAAACATATCAGATAATAACAATGAAACAGAAGAAACAAATTCGTCATTGTTCATGATAAAAAAACATTCATAATCAATAGATAAGCTTAATTCTCTAAAAAGATTCCAGTTGATTCTGGAACATTGCACGTGCGCACTTTCAAAATTAGGTTTCTGTGCTTTGCTACTTGAAAGGTTCCATTGTAAAATGATTTGTTTATGATCCAATTCTTTGAAGTAATTTACTACATCATAACTGTGTGAGTTCAACGCTTCAACTTCTAAATATACATGATCTAAGCATTCCGAACCTCTAGTTGGTTCCTTTATAATCTGCTTAAGATCATGATTAGAAAAAAGATTGATTATTTCACAGTCATGCAGCCTATTAAAATCTCCTACCACAACAATATTACCATGGCAGTCCAAAATAGATTGAAAAGAATTGGTAAACATTTGATCATCATATGTATTAGCATACGGCGGTCTGTAAACCGCAGTTAAGATCAGGTTATCAATTTGTATCGTTAAAAAATCAATGACAGTATTATATTCACTAGTATGTAACACTATCGCATTTAATATCGATTTACTATAAATAAGTACTCCTCCACCTCTTTTATCCAAGAATCTGTCTTTCCTAAATAGAGAATAATGAGGAATGTCAAATTCATAGTTTTCAATGTCTTTGTTCAGCCAGGTTTCAGTTAAAATTATAAAGTCAAAATTGTTACTTATTATAAAATCACACAGCAAAAAAGTTTTATTCTTAACACTTCTACAATTAGCATAAAATAAAGAATATGTACAACAAAACTCATCTTTACAGTTTCCGATAGTTACTGATTTAACTTTTTTGGTTTCCTTATAATTCGTTTGTTGGGTGTTGTAGCTATAGTGCGTAGCTGTCTGCTGTCCACCACATTCATTAGTGCTACTCCGTTTTTTATGATTTTTAAATCTACTGATACTCCGCCTTTTGTGATTTTAGAATCTACTGACACATCCTTTATAGTAACTTGTTTCGGATTACTTGATCCATTATCTAAATTCTTCTTCAACTTCTTCGCTGCTGACAATTTCCTTTGGAGAAAGGTCTTGTCTCTGCAGATGAATATATTGTGGAAGTTATTACATTCTTCTTTTTTCTTATTGATATCTTACACTTGCTTGTTTGTCGGCCTCTTTGATAGTTTTATCACAACCGGCCTTGGTCGTTCAGTTTTCTTGCCAACTCGGTAGCATTTCGTTATTTCAGCCTCAGTCGTATCTTTGATTAAATCATTTAACTTCTCAGCATCATTCGGGTCAGCATTTTCATTAAGATTAAATAATATTAACTGCTTCTGTTTTCCAATCCTAGTAGAAACTTCATTGGATAATATATTTAATATTTCATCTCCTGAAATGCAGTTTTTTGTTGATGTATCATCATCTACTGTTATTTCAGCTAGCTCAATGCATGGCACAACATCGAGCTTTAATTTATACACCTTCTCGTTTAACGCCACAGTCAAATCATCAATTTTTGCGCTTAAGTATTCATTTTTCCTTTCCGCTAAATCTAATTTTTCTGCATTTTTACTGACATCCGACTCCAGCTTAGACATCTTATTTTTAATTGAGATGTTCTCCTCCTTTAGCTCCTTTATGGAATTTTGACGGGGCCGCAATAATTTTCTCAAATTCGGTATTCAACAGAGTCGGAGCCATTATAAACCGCGCGCGTCTTAAGAATCGTCTTAAGAATTGAATAGTTATTCCTAAATCCTTAATTTCTTGCATAAGTTTAATCTTAAAAGCATCATTAATCACAGCATCATGTATAAAAATATAATTAAATTCTGTTCTGTTACCTATTTTTAATGCTCTATTCTTTTTACTGTTTATTCTCAGCCATAGTGTTATCAAATGTCTACTTAAATCATACAACTCTAGTGTCACATTATTTTTGGAGAATTCGACATTTTTGGATCAATTGGAAAGATTATTTGTAAATCATCAGCGAATTTCCAAACTCGACCATTAAGGACCTTAGTTTTTAAATGTGCAAATACCATTTTAAATAAAATTGGCCCCAAACCTATCCTTGTGGAATTCCACTTGTTACTCTTTTCGATTTTGATATCAAATCATTTACTTGAATACTCATTATTCGATTATATAAATAGTATCGAAGTAATCTAAATATATTCGGATCAATATTCAGTAAGTTAATCGCATTCAAAATAACATCAAAAGATATAGTGTCAAAAGCTTTTGAGATATCTATAAATATAATTAATGCATCTAACTTTTTTCTCATCTAATGTAATTACATGTTTCCACATAGAAAGCATATTAGTAGTTGTCGATCTATCTTTCGTAAAGCCATGTTGACATATATCAAAATCAGCCGGCAACATACGTTCTAAATGATCTAGTATCAATCGTTCTATTATCTTCAAAAAACGAAGGGATAATAGAGATTTATCTATAATCACTGGCGCACGTTGGCTTACTTACTTTCGGTAACGGTTTAGCTACTATCATTAGAATATCAATTGGTAATTTCCCATTCTTCAAAATACTATTTATAAAATTGCAGAGTGCATTCATAAAATTTAAAGGTAATTAATGTAGGTTATCAATCGAGATATACCAAGGTGATCTATTTGTTTTTTAAATTTTATTTTTATTATTAATTTTATCAATGCATTAATGTCAATAACAAGTCCTGGGTCCTGGTCACCTAAAGGATCAGTTAGATCCATGAAGTTGCTTTCATTCTGTGGATTACATATCAAATTGCCAAATAGTTCATCCAATTCACAGAGAAATTCATACTCAGTTTTATCCACAGGTAATATAAGCTTTAATTTTACTTATATTTACTGTAGTCTGTGAGGAGTTTGTATCCTAGTCTTGGATTTCTCTTCAGTTTGGCCAAAATAATTCTTTCTGATCTTTAACGGATTGTGAGCAGTGATGAATTAATTTATTTATCAATCAATTCTAACATCATTAAAAAAAATACTATTGATAAGATTACACTTCATTGTATTATCTCGTTTAATTCTAAGTTTACATAATTTTATATTGATTCGCTTTGGTATAATATCCGTAAACGTAGATGCCTGAAATATATCAGATAATAACTTTGAAACAGAAGAAACAAATTCTTCAGTGTTCATGATATAAAAACTTCCATAATCAATCAGTATGCTTAACTCTCTAAAAAGATTCTAGTTGATTCTGGAACATTGCACATGTGCATTTTTAAAATTATGTTTCTGTGTTTTGCTACTCAAGATGTTCCAATGTAAGATAATTTGTTTGTTATCCAAATCTTTGAAATAGTTTACAAAATAATAACTGTGTGATTTCACTGTGTCAATTTCCAAATATACATGTTCTAAGCATTCCTCACCTCTAGTTGATTCCTTTATAATCTGCTTGAGATCATGATTAGAAAAAAAATGATTATTTCGAAGTCATATTGTAAGGGTTTTTTGCGGGGTTGCTATCTAGTTCGTGATTCTATACCCGTCCTACATATCAATGGTGGCTATTATTACTACCCTAGCACCTACATTGTCTCTGATCCTTTTCGTATGGTTGATGTGAGAAAGCAGAAACATGGTTTTTTACATATATTGTACACAATGTAGCAAATAGAAATATAATTCACAGTTAGTCCACATTGACCATGTGTTGGTCGACAATAAAAACAGATTTAATGCAAGAGTAGGTCTTAAACACCATTCACAGTTAAACTAAATTGTCCGTCTTCTAGACGGCAACAGTTAAAATGATTTATGTTTATAAAGAAAAAAATTTTGTGCACAAGCAGTTATTCGTATACAAATGTCTGAATTGAACTGTATTTATGCCATCGATTTAAAATACATGATGATATGAATGTAGTCATAGTTAAAAGTTATCACTAAAATTGAATATGTAAACCGTATAAAGACTTCAATGACAAAAACTCGATTGAAAATACATGATGATATGAATAGAGTCAACGTTAAAAGTTATCACTAAAATGTATGTGTAAACCGTATAAAGACTTCAATGACAAAATCTCACAAATATTTAGTTCACTGCTTGCTATGGTTTTAACTCATGTCATTATATTAATCCATTATTCTTGTGACAGTTAAATCCATTGTGTAGATAATCCAACTAAGCGAAATAAATCCGCAGTGACACAATAGTTCACCGCGTGATCCTCTCGGATCGCGCGCGGTTCTGTTTATCTAATAAAAACCCTAGTAATTACAAATAAAATTGCATGTTCAAGAAATATCGATTAAAACTGCTTGAAACTAACAGAGATTGTTCCTAAAATCACAGTTAAGAGAAATATCGTATAAGAACAGAGTTATAATATTTGTCCTTAAAGAGCACTGTATCGAACATCGTTGGGTTGTAACACGGAGCCGCGTGTTACAATATAACTTATTAAAATCACCTACCACCACATTATAGCCATGACAGTCCAAAATAGATTGAAAAGATATTCATCGGCATATGCCGTCATAGCTTGTAATTAATAGCAGATTGTGAACGTCAATAAGTCTTTCTAGATACGGACTCATTTTGTACTGTTCGTAGGCTTGTGATCCATTTGGCTTACGCACTTGAGTATGTAGAATTGACGAAGTAGGATTTGTTAGTAGCTGTTAGAAGGCCTTGACTAGTATTTGCGACGGTTGACGTCGCATTTCAAAGTACACTAACTAATTGTGCATGATCTGTAAAAACATCAAATACGTTCCCCTCTATGATGCTAATCAAATGGCGCAATGCGTCATGGGTGGCGAGCGTTTCTCGACCGAAAGTGTCGTATCTTGATTCTATTGACTGAAGAGTAAGCGATTAAAATCTAATATGCTTCTGATCTCCGTTTATCTCTTGTTCCAAGGTGTACCAAATTGCAAATTCAAAAGCATCTATTGTGAGTATAAAAGGTTCTTGAAAGTCTGGGCGTGTTAAAATTGTGGCATTTACTAAAGAGCTGATGGTAAAACGGAATAATTCCTCGTCTTCAGACGACAAAGAAATAGTGAAAATTCTGCCAAATACTTCTCAATTCTGCAGATACCTACTTAACGGATAGCGTTGTTTTGATTGGCCAGAAAAGAACTTGCGATAATAGTTGAGAGCTCCAAATATTTTCTGTAACTAATTCAAGGTCTTTGGTGACGCAATGTTCTTGATTGAAATTTCGTTATACGGCAAACGCTGTATACGATGAGTTGAGATACGATGCCTAGGAATTCAACTGATGTAGTAGTAATTTGCTTTTTATCACACTTGATTTTGAGTCCGCGATCAGATAAGTGTGATATAACATGTCATAAGAGTCTAGGTCTGGACTAAAAATCATTATTTCATCCGGTTATCACATTCGGTATTCGGCGTAATCGCGGAGAATGTTGTCCAGGAATATCTGAAATTTCTGCGAGAAACACTTGAGAACAAAAGATATATGAATATATTCTAAAAGTCCGAAAGTAGTGAGAACTGCAGTTCTTCTATGTCTTTTGGCGCTACTGGAATTTGGTGGTAGGCTTTACTTAGATCAAATACTGAAAAGTAAATGCTAGCATTGAGTTTTTCAATCAATGTGCTTATATTGGGAATGATGATTGAACCGGATTTGGTCACAGAATTAAGCTTGTGATAATCCCCACATACTCTCTTTGATCCGTTAGACTAAGATACCATGATTAATGTTGACGCCATGAAGTTTTGCTGGACTGATGATGCCCTCTTGCAATAGTCTTTAAAATTATTCTATGGGAGCTTTCAGTTTAGCTGTGGGTAAAGGCCTATTGTAATGATATAATTCTTCGTGTTTAAGATACGTAGCTCTGACTTGATGAGATTGAACAACGACTTGTTCACAAAGAGCTGTTGATATTTCTGGTGACGGATGCACTAAAGATTGTTGTATGACCTTTTAACTTTAAACGTTCGTAGACATGTTTCCAGCAACTTTTCTCATGTTATGTTTAAGAGTCAATGAATATTTTATTAGTGGAATCCACAATAATCCAAAATTTCAAGAGGAAATCAGTCTTTTAGGCTATGCAAGACCTTTGTGACGATAAAGTTTTGAGAAAATTCATGTCGTAAACCTATGTTGAGAGCAATGCCGGCAACGATACGTGGGTATTGGCTACGCCGTAGCTTATGGTAGTAGAACAACAAAAAACAAGTCAGCCATGGAGTCACCCATGAGAACATAAACTGCTGCACATGCGTCTACGATGAATTCATCTCTGATTTTAAAATCTAGAAGATAAAATAATTCATTGGGTTGTTTGTCCGGATCACTTCGACAAATAACCTTGTCTCTTTGCATAAAATTGTCTATTTTGATGATTTCATGGATAAGTCTACTCAGACAAAAGGAATCAGCATAAAACTGCAGCAATGAGTGTTTGAATATTGATTATCTCCTTTGTGCGTAAATAATATGCACTTGTTCTTTGATATTAATTGTGGTCCTCCAAGGAAGAAAACTAGCATCTTTTTGGTAAATTCACCGAACGCTGTAAGCAATTATAACAAGTACAAATATAACTTTGGTGATTATAGGACAAATTCGTTGTAGAATATTAACTAAAGAATCAAGTGGATCACAATTGACGTTTGTGTATATTTGGATGTTGTTAGTTCGCGCTTTTATTTGCATTTGCTGTGATTATTACGTATCTTTCAAAGACTTTAGTTAACTCTAAAACAGATCTTTCTAAACAGAATAGACTGATGTCATCAGATGTAAGACTGGCGAATGAACACTGAGCTTATTTGGTTTTGAGGATATTCATGTTTGGAAGTAGCTTATAGGATATTAAAATGTGTATAATAAAAACACATAAAGGGACATAAATTTTTTTGAATTATAATTTAAACCATACGTACCCTGTAAATTTTTATGCTAATAATACCTCTTACAAAAATCTACTTCCATCGATTGAACTGATGATTTTGAACCAATTTCCGCTGGTAAATTCGTCAACTGTACTAAATATCAGTCACCATAATTAAAAAACAGAAATGGTACAAATGATGTCGCTGTTAAAGAAGCCAGTAGGCGTGACAAAATAACAAAAATATTCATAACTTGTGTCACAGATTAAGCAGGAAGGAAAAACAGGATGACCCAGTGATAAAAATCTGATAATTTGCATTTTAGATATATTGACGTCCGTTTTGTGATGTACACCACTAATTCAAGTCCAAAATATATTTTTGTTTAAAAAGTTGTTTAATAATTTGTATTATGAAAACACGTTTGGTCAATAAGTTAAAACAGTAGCTCTACTCTACGATTCTGGCCCTGTCGCCACAATAACTTCCCAATTCTTTGTATCATGTTCGTGGACTTTTGACTCTTTGATTAGATGTGCGTAAACAAGTAGAACAGACGAAGCAGGATGTCTTAGTTGCTATTCGAAGGCCTTGACTATTCTTGTTGAATGTCAGCGGCATCACCAAAGTGACTAGCAGACGTATAAATCCGATTTATAGATAATAGATTAAGTATGACTTGAGGCGTAGCAACAAGAATATTGGCATGGCTAAAGACTAGCGGAATTAGAGACACAGCGTAGTAAACGCAAGAAAAGCTATCGACGTAAATAGTAATTGCAGCAGAAACGACAACAGCAATCAATGGAAGCGAACAGAGAAGAATGTGAGGCGTTGTTATTGCATCGCGCTTATATAGATGCTAAGTCTCACGTAAATGGTCATCCATAAGCGCATTTTCATTGGTCCAACGTAATAAATTTTGAATTTTATTTTTGAAAAAATGTTGGCAAATTAAATTAAGCTGTCACAGTACTACATTTTTATAGTTAACAAATCTAAAAACATTGGCCTGAAAAAAGAAAAACATATTTGTGTTAGAGGAAATATCTTCGTTTATACCTTAAAGCTTTATAAAACTTTGCGCAGCATTTTAGCTGGAAGTTTAAATATGTAACTGCTCAAATTAATTCAGCGAAATTTGGTCAAAATTAAATTCAAAATTTAATACGCTGGACCAATGAGAACGCGCGTTTTCCATTAACCATTTACGTGAGACTTTGAATAAATATAAACGAGATGAAATAACCACACAACACACTCTGTTCTGCTCGCTATATTTGATTGATGTCGCCTTCTCTTCTGCCCAGACTATCTACGTCAACTGCTTTGCTTGCGTTTAACAAGCTGTGTCACTAATTCGGCTAGTCTTAAGTCACGCCAATATTCTTGATGCTGCTCATCCAGTCATACTTAATAGATCAATCTATCAATCAAATTTTTACGCGTGCCAACCAACTGGGTGTTGCTGCAGACTTGCAACAAGACTAGTCGAGGCCTTTGAAGATTCACTGGCATATTCTGCTACGTCAATTATTTTGTCACAAACATCTGCTCAAAGGATCACTAGCCAACTTACCTGAAAAAAGAGCCTGTGTGGAAAAGGAATTCTGTACGTCTTTACTCTAGTAAAACTTATAAACTCTCACGGCATTTGCTGGTGAATGTCTCCTGGCACATTTAATGACCACCACCAAAAACTGCTCCTTATTAACAGTGGGGACTGCGCCAGAATCGTAGAGCAGAGCTATTGTTTAAAATTATTGATCGAACTTGTTTTAATAATGCAGATTGTTAAGTAAATTTTAACTAAAAATTTATTTTCGACGGGAATTATTGTTGTACATTAAACAACGGACGTCAATATATTTAAAATGCAAATTATAAAATTTTCATCTCTGTATCATCTTGTAACAAAACAAATTAATTGCCGACATATTGAGTAAATTAAATTCAATTTTATTTACGTTGCACCAATGAAAAAAAAGCGAAACATTCCGTTAACCAATAGTGTGCAAGTAGACTATGGCATGGCTATTTAAACACGGCAAATTTACCATGCGATTCAGTTGTCGCATTTGCCTTCTACTTTGCGTTACGTGTGCGTGCTGTCGGCTGTCATTACATACGCTGGTTATTTGATTTTCTTCACCAACAATTGGCAACATCGTGTTGCTGTACAACCAGCGAGACGAGCCAATTAATGCAGAACTTCAACGAAGTTTCCACATCGAGATTACAACGCAACAACCTGAAGGAACGACAGCCAGAGTCAACCCTAGGCTCTAGGACATCTTCACTCTGAAGGATTTTCTCGGCATTTAACGGATAACGCACGACCGGCCCTGTTAAGGGCCCCCTATCAGAACAAAAACTCCATATCCATAGCACTTTAACTCAGTTTGTAATGTCGTACGGCATTTACTTGAAGCTGGGGCGTTTACAAAATTGGCGACCACGCCAGGATATTGAATATTGTACTGTTTTTTGGTATAAATAAATTGGCTTTTAAAAAAATTTATTTCGGATAAAAATAGATTAACATTTGCGTTTACGTCTTCTTTACTCTGGTCGTGGTCTTCTGGGAATTTTGTTGGGTATATGGTTGTCTCTAAATTCGTGGATTTCTGGTGAATTTTTTTGGGTATATGCTCTGTTCAACTTTCCTACTTTCAAAACTGCACCGTACGTACTCGACAGGCTCAATTACGGAAAATTTTTGGAAGCAGTTACTGTGACGTGTTTTGTGAAGGAACTAATTCATCTGTTTTCTGCGCTCATCCAACTGCGGGAGACCTTTCAACTGTGAAAGCTGCTTGTGGGTAAGTGTTTCATTAAAGTATATTTATACATTTTCATATTGCTTATAAATTTATGCTTTTAAGATCCCGTAAGATTATTAAAATGTCAGGTCCAATTTTAGATAATGATGTTCCTGTTTGGGATGGAGATAGTGAGCTATTTTTTATGCGCGTAGACTCCGCTTTCTCCCCGTTTCCTGATTATGAAAGTCATCAAAAACTGTCGAAGGTTTTTTGCTAAACTACCTTCTGAATTGCAGCGACGGATTTATCCTAAGCTTGAGGCCATTAGGAAGCTACCTAATCCCATTTTGGGCCTACAAAACGAAGTAGAATCCTTGCTTGGGCCCACAGAAACTGAGCAGATAATAAATAAATATGCGCAGTTAGACATGCCAAACCTTGGCCCCATCGAAATTTTGAGGGAATTACGGAAACGTTGGTATAAAACCAACATTTCTGACCATGAGGCTAAGGTTGTTTTTATTAACAATCTTCCCCAAACATTAAAACTCTTTGCCAGACAGCTTCCCCAACACTCTCTCTATAGATGACTTATCTGAGAGATGTGAGTTAGAATATAGGGTTTTGGAACCAAAAGTGAATTCGTCATCACTTTTGTTCACCCCCGCAAGATGATAGGCTCTGCTTTTTAGAGAGGACAGTGGCGAACATGGCTAAAGTTCTAGAAGGTTTGGCCATTACAAAATCCGAGTTAAATCAACTGAATGCTCAACCCAAATTTATTCCTTAACCTAATTTTAACGGTATGCGGCGATCGCGATCCCCGCAATCATTTAACAAATATGCCCTAGAGAACTGGTTTTATAACCACCAGAAGTTTTTTATTCATGCCAAGTCTGTCTTTGTCCTTCCGAAGAATTTCCGAATGAGTGCCAATTTCCACAGCTGACGGAAAGTACAACAGACCACAGGCGCAAGGGTGCATCAGGATCAGAAAACGTCTGGCGCAGGAAGTAGAAGACCGTACTTTCTGCACATCAACGGCATCAACGGCGCCACATGGAAGAAGCCAACTACAATCCGACATCCCTGTCGACTCTTTTCGTCCACGCCGAATTTTTCACATAGAGAACCAAACGGACAACGCAATCACCAGCCTACTTGTTTGCATGACCCGGCCAAACAGCCCAACGAGCTTCTGCACCTTCTTGATTTCACACACTTGCGAAGAGTTCATCGTAGACACAGGTGCGGCAGTCTCAGTTCTCAAGGGTGATTCAGTGGCCGAGATGTCGCTAGGCGTTCTTCTCGCAACAGCTACAGGCGAGCCCATACCAACTTATGGCTGCCGGTACCGCACACTCAACATAGGTCTACGACGCGAATTTTCTCACAATTTCATCATTGCCAAGGTCTCACATAATATAATAGGCCTTGATTTCCTTCTGAAATTTTGGCTCATTGTTGATCTTGCCAATCAAAAGATCATCGACCCCTCCACCGGACTTGAGCAAAGTTTTTGGACACTTGCCTCCGAGCGTTTGGAGTTACAGGTCATTCAGCCAACCCCAGTGCATCATTCAGCAGAGATATCAGCAGCTCTTCGAAAATACAAATCGCTTTTCGATCTTAACAAGTCAGAGCTACGAGTCTCCAACACGATGCATCATATCGTCACAGAAGGAAAACCTATTGCACTCAAGAAGCGACCACTGGCTCCTGCTAAGCTGAAAGCTGCCCAAGAAGAATTCTCAAGGATTTTGGAAGAGGGAATCATCAGACCATCGAAAAGTTTATGGGCGTCACCACTGCACTTAGTCTCCAGATCAAACGGATCGTAAAGAGCCTGCGGAGACTACCGTAAGCTAAATTCAGCGACAAAATCTGATGCATATCCTATTTCAAATATTAACACTTTACTTGAAAAACTCAACGGCAGCAATTTCTTCTCGGTGATTTACCTCAGACAAGCCTACCATCACATCCAGGTAGCAAAAGAAGATATCGAAAAAACTGCAGTCATCACTCCATTTGGCCTTTTCGAATATTTTACATGCCTTTTGGACTTATGTGTGCTACGCAAAGATTTCAAAGATTGATGGACAACATACTTTGCGACGACTCTGCTTCTTATGACATTATGGTATTCAGTCCAGATTTAGAATCTCATGCGAAGCATCTACGAAATGTCCTCTCACGCTTATTCAACCACGGACTCAAGATCAATTGTGAAAAGACGCAGATTGCAACTACATCCGTGGACATCTTAGGGCATTGTATCACGCCCCAAGTTATTCAACCGTTGCCGTCAAAGGCGAATTCAATCAAGAATATAAAGTCACCGAGGACTGTTAGCGAGTTGCAGAAAATCCTGGGAGTACTAAACTATTATCGCAAGTTCCTTCCGGGCCTTTCAAAACAACTTTATCTTTTGTGCAGGCACCTGCGGAACCGTAAAGGACTTAGCAAGAATTCCATCATTGCTTGGTCATCCAAAGACGAGGAATTACTTCAACTTGCCATCAACTCGTTAGCAAATGCCACAATGCTAACTCATCCAGGTTTTGAAAAGCCATTTCTACTAACGACAGATGCTTCTGAATTCGCTATTGGAGCCACTTTGGAACAAGAGATCGAAGAGTTCGGAAGCCTGTCAGTTTCTATTTGCGTACTCTCCAACCAGTAGAGACGAGGTACGACACTTTTGGTCGAGAACTCCTCGCCATCCGCGACGCAGTGCGCTATTTTATCAGCATCATTGGCAGTAGCAGATTTGTTTTTTTTCACAGATCATGCACCATTAGTTAGCGCACATCGAAACGCAACTTCATCTATCGTCAAGTAACCTGCCAGAGTGGAACGACAGCATTTACGTCTAATCGAATAGCAATTTGACATCTTTCACGTCAAGGGCAAACAGAACTTCATTGCAGATGCCCTCTCCAGGCCAGACATCTCTCTACAACCACCTTTGCTGTCACCATTCACTGTCAACTCCGTGACACTTAGTGAACCTGCACTAACGCCAACCCTCCTGCGAACGGAACAACGCGGTGACATTCACATTCAAAGATCAATAGCCCGTCACACAACCAAGTTAATATGCCGTCTGTGGGAAGGCTTACCAATTGTTTACTTCACGGGTACGCAGCCCAACAAGCCAGTTCTGCCGACCAGCCTTCAGAGAAATGTTTTCGATTCAATTCACTCAATTTCTCACCCAGGAAGCCAAGCGACTGTCCGACTTCTCACAGATCGTTTCTGGGGTCACAGACTTAGGCAGAACGTTAAACGATGGGTCTCAGAGTGTGCTATTTGTCAGAAAAACAAGATCACACGACACACTCGTTCTAAGTTGCAACATTTTCGAACTACTTCTCGCCTAGCCATCGTCCACATCGACATAGTTCATCTGACAAAGGTTCAAGGTTTCAGCTACCTTCTAACTATGATTGATAGATTTACACGGTGGCCTGCGGCATTACCTCTTAGCACCATTTCTGCAGACGAAGTAACTAACGGTTTTATCTCTGCATGGATATCCAATTATGGTGTTCCCAATGAGATCATCACGGACAGAGGCACTTGCTTCTCATCTGATCGTTTCAAAACCACCTTGCGGTACATGGGATGCACCTTACGCCAGACGACTGCCTACCATCCCCAAGCTAATGGTTTGATAGAGAGAATGCATAGGGAAATCAAAGCTGCTTTAGCATCCTTGTCCATTAATGGCAACTAGGTCGATGCACTACATTTAGTTCTGCTTGCCATGCGTTCCCGTACTCGTGAATCCATTAAAACGTCTGCGTCACATCTCTTGTATGGCATGGATCTACGCTTGCCTAGTCAGCTCCCACGTCTATTACCGGCACAAGAATACCCACAAGACGAAGATACCCGCCTTCGACTTCACTTCGGTAACACTTCTGAACAGCAGCCGAGACATACGCCTCGTCCAGTCTTCGTTCACCCACAGCTCCACAGCTGCAAGAGAGTACTCGTTCGCAACGACAATGCTGTTGCACCACTACAACCGAAGTATCGTGGTCCTTACCCGAATTTGCTCAGACAACGCAAATACTTCATTATTATGCAAGGTGCTACACCGACATCAGTAAGCATAGACAGGTTGAAACCGTTTATCGAACCGCCTGATCTTGAGAGCGTTCAACCATCTACACACGTCTCAGGCTCCGTCTGCCCACAATCTCAATAGCCTGCTTTGTATAACGCGTAATTGAAATTTTTAAACATTAACATCACGTATCAAAATATTTTTAACCTTACGTTATTTTTCGCATTTATCTCCCGTGGCATAACCAGCTGTTCTTAGCTAACAATTGTGTAGCAATTTTTAACAGTTATATGGTATTATGCTTTTTCTGAGGCAACGTTCGTGTACATATTTTTATGCAGTTACCTTTGATTTTAATGTATATATTTTTACATTATAATGTATTTCTCACACATGAAATCACACTGCCTATTTTGGTATGACCAGCTACTTGGAGCTAACGCTTTCGTGTAGCAACACTAAGTAGTGATCAGCTTCATATCATGGTACAGGCCACTTTCAATGCATATCTCAAATTCATCAATTGCACAAATACCACTCTACAAATGTCATGACCACAACGTCGAGCACTCTAGCTCCTTTAGTCGTATACAAACACATAGACAACGATCCAACCTGCTTAGGTTTTAACTTAAACCTGGCAAATTCAGAGGCGATTTTCCTCGAAATCTTCACGCTGCGGCTCCCAAAACTTACACTGCTCTATTTTGCCTCACGTGGTATGACCAACCACTAGAGCTAACAATTTGTGTAGCAATTCCTAGTGGTTACCTGGCATCATATCATTGTTGAAGCAACCAACAAGCATACTTAAGCGCAGCATTTATGGTACATTATTTGTTGCTTAAATTGGTTTGAACTCTGTCATGCATTTCTTATCTAGCCTCGCAGAGAGGAATTTTTTTCCTTTTTTTTCAGAGAGGAAAATGTTGTAACGACACAAATTAATGGACGACATATTGCGTAAATTAAATTAAATTTTATTTACGTTGCACCAATGAGAAAAAAGCGGAACTTGCCGTTAACCAATAGTGTGCAAGTAGACTATGGCATGGCTATTTAAGCACGGAAAATTTACCATGCAATTGTCGCATTTGCCTTCTACTTTGCGTTACGTGTGCGTGCTGTCGGCTGTCATTACATACGCTGGTTATTGGATTGTTCTTCACCAACAATTGGCAACATCGTGTTTCTGTACAACCAGCGAGACGAGCCAACTAATGCAGAAATTCAACGAAGTTTCCACATCGAGATTACAACGCAACAACAGAAGGAACCACAGCCAGAGTCAACCGAAGGCTCTAGGACACCTTTCCGGGAGGATCTTCTCGGTATTTGCTGTAGAACGTAATGACCGCCCTGTTAGTGGCCCCTTCAGAACAAAACCTATATCCAGCACTTAACCAAGTCTGTAAATGTCGTACGGCATTTTACTGGCTTAACGATAACTCCCGTCTTTCTATCTTGCTTAATCTGTGACACTAGTTTTGAATATTTCTGTCAACAAAATCTGTGATTCGATCGGTCTGAAATTTTGTCACTCTACACGATTTTTTGTACCATATTTTAGAACAGTTGACAAATTTATCAGCGTTAATTGGTTTCAAATTATCATCTCAATCAGTGGAAGCATATTTGGGTAAGTGCTTTTTTATTAGCATTGAAATTTACATTGTACGTATGTTGTAACTAAACTTTTTTTAAATTATATGTTCCTTTATACGTTTTTATTGTACCCATTTTAATGATTATTATAAGCACGTTTGGCGGTCTTGATATAAGCACCTGAACCATTTATTGCTTACATATGTCAGTATAAATTATGAATTGTATAGTGTAGAAAGGGCAATTCAGCCAGTAGGCCGATTTCGTCCTTATTGGGAATTCATCATGTACTGGACAGAAATTGCCGCGGCATCTTGATTTAAAGGACTGTCACCAACAACTTTGCAATCAATGACTGTTTAAAGAAAAGTATAAATTATCCCATTTGGCAAAGGTTTACGTAATCGATGATCTATCAATCGTATTTATACTTTTGAGAACCTTCTTGGTGTTCCTGTAGACCTTCAACATTACTTGTCATGGCCTGCAAAAAGCAACTAAGGCATTCTGCTTCGTCAATTCACAAACATGTGATAAGCCAGAATTCTCGTTCAAATCTCTTTAAGTTCATGCTTGCTATATCTTGAGCTAACTTGCTTGTGTCTTCAAACTTAAGATTAGCTTCCATGTTCATCGAACATAAATATATATTTGATAACCTTTTATTAGGCAAACGGACTGTGTACCTCTTACGTAGCAAAACACCCGATGAAATAACCTGGAAAGAAATAAGCCATGAAAAACAGAATAATTAAATTACCTTTTCCAGAACGCCCCCAATATGTACAATTAAATATACAAAATGATAGCAGGTGCATATTGTGAAAATCGAGTATTTGAAACCAGAATGTAGAGAAAAGAAACAAATGTAGCTAGCTAAGGAAAGTCAGTCAAGTCAAGTACAAATTACGCACAATTTTAAAGTATATATACTGTCAAGTATTTAAACAAAGAATGTTCTAGAAAATAATTTCTTTTTAAATAATATTCGTTTCAATCAGCCACGGTGGTTTAAATTTATCAATAATTGCCACTTCAATTTTTTCGAGCCAACAGCAGTAACTGCTCCATCCAAATCCCTATTTTGTACTCTTAGTATCCGTGCATGGCTCTCCAAGCTGACGCACTACATATTACTTAAGTGTAACTGCTCAAGAAAAATTCGCCGACATATTGCGGAAATGAAATTAAAATTTAATTTTCGCGGCACCAATTAAAACAAGAGAAATTTACCGTTGAACAATTGCGTGCGAGCTTTCGATTTAAGGCTTATTAAGCACGGTGAATTTACCATACCAGGCAATTTCAGTCACGCCAATCTTGTTGCAGCACAACTAGTGAGACAGAGCAACATCTATTTATTGGACTTTTACGTGTGATAGTTAACGCAGATCTTCAAAGAGATTACTCGGCCACTAACTCGCAACTGGTGCAACGCCACAACAGGAGGAACAACAGTTAGTCAACCAGATCTGGTCCCAAAGGTCTAGAAGTTACTCTACACACGGCTACAATGACTTTCTCAGCTTTTGCCTGAGAACACAATGCCGGTCCTAATATGGGCTCACCAACAGAACACAAAATCAGCCATCCTGGCTCCTAACTGACTTTGTGAAATCATGCGACGTTTTACATAAGTTTTCTTTTGTAACGACACAAATAAATTGCCTACATATTGCGTAAATTAAATTCAATTCGATTTACGCTCCACCAATGAGAAAAACGTATACCAATTGTGTGCAATTAGCTATATATTTCTATGACATGGCTATTTAAACACGGCAAATTTACCATGTAGTTCAGTTGTCGCGTTTGCCTTCTGCTCTGCGTTACGTGTGCGTGCTCTCTTGTGTCATCACCCACACTGATTATTGGATTATCTTTACCAACAATTGGCAACATAAGTAACGCCAATCTTGTAGCTGTACAACTAGAGAGACGAGCCAATAACTGCAGAACTTCAACGAAGTCACTCATCGAGATTACAACGCCACAACAGAAGGTACCACAACCCAAGTCAACTCGAGCTGGACGTCTTCACACTTACGGATCTTCTCGGCCTTTTCCATTGAATGCACGACCGGCCCTGTTAAGGGCCCCCTAACAGTACATAACTCTTTATTTTATGGCAGTTTAACCGAGTTTGTAACGTCGTACGGCATTTACTTGAAGCTGGGGCGTTTGCTTTTTTCTTGTGTTAATGTCCTTCCCATTATTTTCAAATTTATCACCGTCGCATTTTCAGCGTTTTTAAAAGTCATTACATAAATTAAATTAATTTTAATGGTGAAGAAATATTATTTTGTATTAAGTTTTGAAAATAATAAGTAAGCAATATATTCATATGTTTCTGTTTATGATATTACGTTATTCTTTATGCAAAAGTGTAAAATGTTTTATGCGTATCTCATTATTTATAATTTTTTGGCATTACTTTGTGCTTGTAGTGTGAGTTTATAAAGGATATGAGTGACGCCGTAAATAATGATGGTAATCTGTTTAATTTATAAGGTTCTTAGAGAAAATTACCGTTGAAGAGAGTCAAAATGGCGCAAAAGACAAGTCTAGCAAGAAATCTAAAGACAAAAGTAAAAAGAAAGGTATGCTTAAATCCGTTGTTCAAGTGTCCATTCTTGTCGGATTTAATCTAGTCATAGCTGTTTTTGTTATCTACATTGGTTCCTGATGTATGCTAAAGGAGATATTCTACCTCATCGCTATTATTATTGCTTGACAGTAGCTAGTCAGTTTAACCCATGCGTATTCCTACTTTATATGTATATTGGCGGGCCAGATAGCCCTTGTTGCCAAAGCAAATTTTATTAATATTTCAAGGAGACTCGCGTGCTTAAACGCGCTTATTATCAACCTTGTTCTTTTATAACTACGATTCGATTTCTATGGTATTGGCGATCTTTTATTTGTTTATTTTATTTAAAAATAGATTATTTAGCCTAACAATTGAAGAGTTCAATATTAAATTCTAAAGTAGGTTTATATATGGAGAGAGTCAGACAAATACTAGCTTTTGTTTAGCAAAAATGATAACATGATCGGTACAAGTTTTGTAAGAGGGTTATTGTGGCAGACTTATAGCAGCTTCTCTTATAGTTAAGCAAGGTTAGCTGCAACTATCGTTGCGTTCGTACGTCCACTTACTGCTTTATTGTAAACTAATTTTTAACTTGTTCTAGAGTGCTATGATTTAACTTTAAAAATTATTAATATATTCTTTACTTATTAGTGCCGTTGGATCACACGTTCATAATTTTACTCTTTAATCAACGTCACATCATAAATTACCGTGTCGTATGTCACGAATAGATACTTATACGAGGTTGCCACATCGGTAAAAAGCGATTATGAATATGCTGGTTCATTCCCAGTGGATTATTGTAGGAAGTTTTTGCGTTTTGTCCGTGATCTTAATTTTATATAATACAATTTACCGCTGCTTTTATGTGTGGCTATCACGATTTAAATATTTTACACCTGTTCTGTTGAAAATTTAGATTTTCGTTATTAAATGATTTTCCCATTTTAAGATCCGTTACGGCGGGCTTTATTATTCTTTTTCTAATTTTGCATTTTCAGAAAGTGCAGCTGTTGACGGTGCAACTAAAGAGCCTAAGAAGACCAAGAAGAAGACTCTAGGTACATTTTACCTTAACTATTTTCAGATAATGATTCACAAGGCACAGAAGAGGGAAATGTGTTTGATGTAGGAACATCTGCACTTCAAAATTTGAATACCATTGGTACGTAAAGATAACATTATTTTGTAGATCCATTTAGTGCTTTTGGTAATGAAACCTCAGACGAAAATCTTGTCCATATACGTATTCAACAACGGAATGGTCGTAAAACATTGACTACTGTTCAAGGCATCGACGAAAAGTACGACTTGAAGACGATTCTGAAAGTTTGTAAAAAACAGTTCGCTTGTAATGGAACAATTGTACAACATGAAGAATACGGTGAAATTCTTCAGCTCCAAGGAGATCAGAGAAAACACATATCCGATTTACTGACTTCATACAAAATAGTCTCAGATCAACAAGTTAAAGTTCATGGATTCTAAAAAATTATCCATTCATAAGTTAATGAACTCGCTTCAATTTAGCAAAACTTTTGGCGCATTCTCGTTTGAACATATTGCTAATTTGAATATTGTCTAAATCATTTGTTATATATTTAAGTTGTGGTATCTGAGTCGAATGCACTACATTCACATTTAATTAACCTATATTAAAAATGTAATTGGTCAAGTAATGACGAAATCAGCTACGAGCCTATTCATTACTATTTCGAGTCCTTTTAAATTGTGTCATTGTACTTATTGCTAGTGTATGTATAAATACTTTTATTGATGCGTTTGTGTTATTTGATTCGTGTTGTAAATAAATAGACCATTATGCTTCGTTCTCTGTAACTTTTAACTTGTGTGATATATTGAGGAACAGATCATCTATTTATTGTGCGCTAATGCGGTTTCGAAAAAACGTTGAATTGATTCAAATAAATTTGCAGGCATAACATTTAAAATATTCAATTTTTCATTAAGTATATTTATTATATACAAGGTGAATACTTATTAGATTTTTTTCTTTTGTGGAGTATATTCTTTTTTGTTTTATTACGAATGAAGAATAGTTGATGTACCTAGTTGCGGTGTTGTTACTCATTGGATTATCTGCATGGTTCTACTATTTCGTATATCAATTCGCCTGTAGCTAAAGTATGTTCCATTTTAATATTTTAATTGACTTGTTCTTATTTATTCGTAAAAAATTGATCTTTTTTCTTTAAATTTATGCAAACTGAGACGTGAGATGGCAAAATTCTAAAATGAATAAAGTGATAATGAATTAAATCCATCATTTTGCCAACTAACTTTTGCATAATTTTTGTATTAGCGCTCGGTTTTGTAAACATTAGACGCAAAAGGAAGAGAAAATTATGAATTTCTCAGTTTTTTGCTATTTAAAGCTCGACATTTTTAAATGTGGAAACAGCCTGTTGTTAGTTGTCCAAATCTTCGGTTTTGTAAGGACCAAACCTATCTTTACGTAAAGTGTATTTTCAGTTTATTATACTGCTTAAATATGGAGTTGACCACTGAAGATTGGTATAATCTAGAAAGTTTTCACCGATAATACATTCAATCGGTTGTGTTGAAAGCTGAGCATCAATTGTTGTTTTAGTTTTATGTCTGGTCTGTTCTACTTGGTCTTCACCTTCAATGAACAAATTGCTATTTTGAAGTTTGAATTCTTTTTATGAATTTAGTGTGAGAACTAGGCTTCTGATGACATTCTGTTAGATTTATGTATGATTGACGATGTTTTCGTCGTCATGCACGGTCAAAAAAAGCCAATAATAACTAATCTTTTGCTCCATATAACCATAAGAAGAAAAACAAAAAATATAAATAACGACAAAAATAATAGTTTAAGCACACCAATTTTAGTGAAATTTACGAGAGGGAGAGAGCTTAGTTACTATGTGTATGTTCATCAAGTGAGACAAACTAAATCTCTACAAAACAACGTTATGGCCAAGAAAGCTTTAAATCTGTTTT
This sequence comes from Eudiplozoon nipponicum, assembly GCA_029291075.1. Taxonomy (NCBI): domain Eukaryota; kingdom Metazoa; phylum Platyhelminthes; class Monogenea; order Mazocraeidea; family Diplozoidae; genus Eudiplozoon; species Eudiplozoon nipponicum. The sequence continues at coordinate 50,858 of JAQBSW010004681.1, forward strand.
CTAAGAGAAGAAAGTTACGAAGATGATTCTGATAGACATCTGCAACAAGATCGCTACGGAGCTCGATTCGATGCCATATCGCGCATGGTTTCTAACCAAGTACTATTATGCGCACGTGGACCCTATCCTGGGAGATGAGTAGGCCCCGTACTACCCAGTTTGGTTGTGATTGATTTCAACTTTTTATGAAATGTCAAAATCTGTCCATCTTGTTTCTTACGCAAATATGGCATTTGATGAGAAAATTGAAGGCCTGCGCAAAATGAGACCGAACCAATGAATTGATGGAGCCCTACTTGTTTTCTCAGGGAGAAATTTTTGGCAGATCAAGAAATACGTCTACGTATTTCGTTGTTAGCAACTAACATGTGCTATGCTTCTAGTAGCAATGGCCGCCTTTGAAGCCGAGAACTCTCTAAATGTCCTACCATTGGCTGAAGCGAATACAAGAAAAAAGTTCTCACAGAAGTGCACAAATTAAGATGAAGTAGTCTGCACAATGATAGAAGTAGCCTTCGAGCCGCAGAAGTGAATATAAAATAAATATTTTTATTTTGTTTTACTAAATGGACGCGCTTTATATGAGCAAACTCATAATAAATTTATTTAAATTAAAAAAGAGGTTGAGTTTAGTATTTTCTGCATAACTGAACACTTTGACTACGGAGTTAAGGATAATAAAGTCCCGCGTGGATGACACACTTATAAAAATTCTGATGGAATCTAGAAACGACCCAAACAATATAGGTGAAATCAACATTTCTCAAACAGCGAAGGTCGAATGCCTATAACCGTCTAAAATTATCATCTCTACGAGGCGAAGTATCACTAGCGTTTAATATAACTGTGCTTACAGATTCATCGTAAAGTCGACCTTCAGGACAGTGAAATACACGCATCTTTCCATTGACGACGAAGGTTCGAGAAGGCTATTCTAGCTTTCACGATTTTCATACCTCGTCAAACATATTTCCTTAGCTACTGGTAGAGCTCTCAAGGAATGTAAACCTACCAGCTATGTCTAAATCTTCACTCTGCAGTCGCAGAGTTGAAGTGAGTTGAGGGTGATCCTGTAAAAGTATTACATTTAGAGGGTGCGAATTTCATATCGTAATAGGGAACAATGTCTGCTAATCGATTCAAGGTAGCCTGACCAGAATACCGATCGTCGAATAATAGTACGATATCGCCTGCATAGTCAATGTCGACTAGTTTACCGCTGTTGAGAATTTTAACATGTATCCTGAATATGTGGAAGAATTGTTCATAATAACATCGATTACTAAATTAAACAAAAAGAGGGAAAGTGCATAACCTTGACGAATTCCACTGTTATTTCCTTGTAAACGTCAACGTGAAAATGCGTTTTTCTGTAGAGGGTACGTATAATATTAATATAATTTGCGGAAACATCACTTTTTGACAGAATATAGAAATAAAAAGCGATTTCCACCGAGTCAGATGCACCCTTGAAGTCTAGAAAGACGGCTATTGTTGGACCGTGGTATAAATGTCGTAGTGTTTGGTTCATATGAGGCTGTAAGGCGACGCAGGATAATTGTAGCAAATACTCTAGACACGACTGGAGTAAAGCTTATACTACGATGGTTATCTCGAAAAGTAAGATTAACTTTTTTGAAAATAGGAATAGTGGTCAACTCATTTCAATCATGTGTCCCCTCATTCCATTTAATAAATACTAGTTATACTGAGCAGATGGTTCTCGTTACCTTTGATTGGCGGGTGATCTAACAACACTGTAACTGAATTCGAATGAGACATCCCCACTGGCGATTGGCGACCTGGTTCTCTTTTGTAAATCACGAACATGAAAAACAAGTAATAATAATTTCCTATCACATTCACTGACGCGCAAAATATTTTTTCTTAAGGATCGGATATGCGAAAGTAACCTATTGTGGATTGGCATGAAATTGTGGCCGCCATGGTTGACTGTTCTTTATGTGAAACTGTTATTGCGTTCTCGTCGATGTGTAAATAATGGTATTGCTGTTGTCCAACCTTTAATCAAAGATCAGATGGTGCCTGAAGGGAATAATTTCGCCGATGATACATTTCGTCAAAAGCAGTGCTTGTATGCACGAGTTCTAGGAATAAGTAGAAGGATGGGGACTAGGGATGCTACTTATTTTATTTCGTAGCAGGCCGCGCGCCAAAATGCTTTTGTGCTGCTTAGACCCAATCATAAAATGTCTAAGGGCTCTTGCCTCGCAAGCTATTCTTTTTTTAGAGATCTAATTGCTTAGACACAATACCCTCATTGCTTGACTGAAAGAGACAAGAATTATTTTGAGCATTCCACAATGTCCTTATTTTGGCCTGGCCTATTGGGAAATGTGAAACTGCATTCAAATGTTGGAGTTTTGAAGCCAAGTACGGCTTAATCTTTCTTTTGTCCACTGCTGCATCAACGCCATTTTTGACTGGAGAGCTCATCATCAAAGATGGCAATGTAAATTTCATCAGCAACTGATGCTTCACCACAAAAAATAAAGTTATGAAATGTAGATAAAAATTCCGAGGAATTTAAAAAAAGTGAGCAATTTATGACGGGGATCTAGTTAATATGAGTTTATTTACCTAAATAACACACGGATGTGAGGCTAACTAGAATTTTACACAGCACCATCATGGCCAATTAAGCTTTAGGGCAAGACAGCATCGGCAATACAGGTTTCGCATAATCAGGTCTTAAGGCCCATCCCAAAAAATGTATTTGAGCTTCAAATTTTGTTGTCGTTTGCATACTTTGTCAGGCCACCTTAAGTATTATCTGTTCTTTAACATTTCCGGCAAATTATCCTCCATCATATAAAATGAATTCTAAATTCGCGGATTATTAAAGTTGTGAAGTCGTATTTATTTATAAAATTTTTAATATATATTTTTCAACGAGAACCATATGGACAAAAATTTAAATTTATTAAAACGCATGAGGACATCCAAAGCATATGAGCTAAGTTCGAATTAAAATAAGATTTTTTGTGTAAAACGGTAGACCAATGAACCTGCCACAAGTGTGATAGAAAAAGTTTGACTCTGGACTACTCCAGTTTACATATTCACTGTAATACTTGTCCTATTTCAACATGTTTGGTACTAGGAACGCAAAACAGCCTTTTGTATATTGTATAAAATTCACGCGTCTATAGGATAAATCAGGCAAAAGCGTTGTTTTAATGGACAAACCCGTCCATCTACAAATGATAAAAAAGTGTTGATAGGCAATACACAATTCGCGCGTCTAAAGGTTAAACCAGATTCTTTTAATCTTGTTAGCAGAATTAAAGCGATAGATGTTAAGAACATCATTATAGTGTCTTGATACTGTCTTTGTTTATAAATATTCCATTGAAGAAGCTATTGACATTATTGTCAAAGCAGTAGCTAAGAACACATTATAATCTCCGATTACAGGTTATACTCTACGCAAAATTATCTTACTAAGCGCAAAAAATGTACAGTTTCCTTTTAATTGAGGCATCCATAAGTATATAGAAGGTTTGGCAATAGGGAACCCGCTATCTTCAATGTGGGCTGAGATCCAATTAGGCAATCTTGATAACATCATTTAAGTGTGACTTAAGTCAACGTGTACAATAAATACGGTGTGTTGACGATATTTGCGTTGTCCTTAAAATAGGTCACGATCACAAACACTGCTTTCAAGTTTCATGTCATATTGCCATATCCGAAGTCAGGTCATACTCTACGCAAGCTATCTTACTATGCGCAAAATATATACAGTTTCGTTTTAATGGAAGCATCTATAAAAAGACTGATGTTGTGGCAATGAGGATCCTTATCTCCTATTTGTTTGAGTTTTTGCTGGGCCATCTGGAGAACGTCACTATGGAGTGCGGGGTAAATGTGCTCAATTCATACAGTAAATTGATAATTTTTTGTCCATAAAAACACGTCGCAATTACGTACATTGTTGAAAATTTTCAACAAAGAACAGAAGAATATCAGATTCACGCCAGAGCATGAGAAAGATGATTGTCTTCCTTCCTTAGTTGTAATGCAAAAGATAGATACTGATCGTAAATTAAATAGAGCTATTTACCATAAACTAGCCAGGTCTATATAGTATTTGCATCAGGGCAGCTTTGTGCATTTTCTACTTATTAACAGCTTGTGGCTTTAATTTTTTTAAATTACAAATTAGTCAGTCAGGATTCAAAAGGTAACGAATATAAAAAAGCAACAAACTATTTAATGTGTAATGGCTATTCCACATAAGTGATTGAACCGATTATTAAAAGTGGAAGTCAAAAGAAAGGCGTATTTTGGAACAGAAATTAGAGCGGTTTACCTGGGAGACATATTAAAAGAATAACTAGCTGCACTAAGAACAGATGGGCACTAATGAATTGAAATAGCTTATCGAACTATATAAAATTACAAATGTATGTAATTTGGATTAGGCCGATACTGGAATATGCTTCCGCTACTTGAAATCCAATGAAAAAGTGGTTTTCTAATAAGCTAGAAGCTGTACAAAGAAAAGTTGTGAAACATTATCCCTGTGTCCTGCATTATATACACTAGTAGATTACAGTTTGTATCAGTGCAAACTTTGGTTTCGGAGGATGTGCTATTGCATAGAAATATTCCCTTTGAATCATTGGATTAGTGCCTATATGAATCCAATAAGACAGATTCACAAAGTTGTAACTAGATCTCGACATTTGGCGATCTCTCCTTCTCTGCTGGGATATACTTTGAATTTAATTACACAATTTTCTTGGAATTTACCTACATATCACAAGGATCTACCATTAGCTCATCCGATTTTCCCGTTTATTATAGACATTAATACCCATTCTTTTTCTCTTTTATCGTAATGTACACTATATCTGCTTTTTCTATCTCACTCCACCATGAACCAGATTTTATCGCCAGTCCCCATCTCCCCGTTCTTAACCCAAAAGATAATCTCCTATCTTGCTGACCTCCAGCAACAAATGGCGAATGTAACAGGACTACTTGGAGCACTAACTGGCAACCTTTCGCTCTCCACCCTACAGCCCTATCTATTGCGTCAGACTGATGAGTTTTTGAACATTGTAGCTAGGGAAGTTGCCCTACGAAACTACAGTAAGCGAAACCTCTCTCTCTGGTCTCCAAGCTCCCTTCTCTTAAAGGACGATCTGGCCTCAGATCTTATCAGACAACTGGGGTTAACTTCAGCCACCTTAAAGAGGTCTCTTCGGGAAAAGGTCGCGCCTTTGTGCTCTCGTCACACAAAGTCAAATTAAAACGTGACTGCACGCTACTACGAAGGACTATAGAGAAAGCTCAGACCCCTCAGCCAGCCACCACGCCTTTCCGGGCTGGAGCAATCCATGGAAAAGCCGCTCACTTTATGGCGGCATCCTCGGCGATGCCACTTCCTCTAGACCCTTCCTGCTGACCTCCCGATTTGAAGGGCTTCCCTTCACCTATAGCTCATACTCCACTACCATTCCCCCCACAGTCTCCAGGTTTACCATGTCGTCGTGGCAGACCACGCCGCGTAAAGTTCGAAAATAACACGCCCTCTCCCACTATCACATCTGCCAGACCCACATCCCCACGTCATGCCACTTTTACGACCGGTGCTGAGGTACAGAATACGAAAAAATGTAAAACGTCCAAGGCCTAGCGGGATATCGAGTCAACCCCATCAACTTCAACTCCCTCTTCCGAAAACCTCATCGACCCCACCCAGCACAATTGCGTCTCAGCCCCTGATCATATCCTGTCCTCTCCCACCCCACGAACGCTGCTCCAGAGCGTCCTCTCGAGCCCAGATATCTCGCCTTCTGCTTGCTTTCAGATCCTCCAATTACTTCACCCACCCGACAAAAGTTGGACAAAGGAGATCCAGATCGACGCTGACCACTCCATCCTCGTGAACGAGCGGTCAGTCACCCTCATTAGCCCTTTATCTCGCTCCGCCCGCCAGCGGAAAGCCCTCGCACGCTTCTCCCTAGTCTAACCATCTTTCCTACAGATCACTCTCAACAATTCTTATCAATTGCAGATCACTTACGCCCAAAATCAATCAACTTCGAGCATTTCTATCCTATAACGATTTAGACATACACTTTCTCGTTGAAACATGGCTGTTCCCATCAAAACACTGCGATGACATTTTCCTCATCCATGGTTACACTTTCCTTCGCAGTGATAGAAATCGTGGTCGTGGGGGCGGGCTGGCTGCCTATGTCTGATCCTCTCTCATGCCCAAACGTTTGTCTACATCGAACTCTCTAGGATTAGAATTTTTCTCGTTTCAGCTACTGATCCATAACCAAAGTATATGTACCTGTATTGCCTACAGGCGCCCTAACCTCTCAATAATCGACGACACTCGCGGGGCTCAACTTCTATCCACTCTTTTCTCAGCACTCCGATCGGTACGTCGTTGTGGGTGACATTAACCTCCTCATAGTACACTGGAAAAATCTAACTTCTGAAAGTCACCCACAGCTTCGACTCTTCGCGGATAACCTGCTAAATTAATTCGTGCACTTTCCTACCCGACGGAACAACCAACTGGACTGTGTTCTCTCCGACAAAGAGATGACCGATGTCCAATCTCGGGAGATCTTCCCCAATCTCGATCACTGTCAGGTATCCATCCTCATTCCTCTTTTACCATATATCCCTAGAGAAGACTTCCAACCATTCAGGCGATACACCAACTGGGAAGAGTTTCGCCGACTCTGCGACGCCGTTAACTGGAGGAACCTCTTTCGCCCATTCAACCTCTCCTCATGCTCTTCCGAAGTCCATAACATCTTATCCTCCTACTTTAATTCCGCCACCTCTATTCCACACATACACACGACGAATAAGTTGAACACTTTGCCTAAGGCACGCGACAACCGCGCATGCAACTCTCGACTACGCACATCGTCACTTGCTCGCGCCCTCGCACTGAGACGTATCGATGGGAACATTAAACACGTTATCAACAAACAAGCGCTCCACATCGAAAGACGCATCCGCTCAACTCCTAACTCATAAGTTCGCTGTCATCAAACACCAATTGCTACAAAAGCCCAAAACCTCATATATTAACTTCTCTCGGTCGGTCGACTCCTGCTTTGCTGACGATTATTTAAATTATCTCCTCGACTCCTTTTTCACTCCCACTCCGCCTGCTGAGATGTTAGAAAATGGAGACGCTGAGAACCTTCGCTGGTTCAACGTCTCACCGGCCTCCGTCGCTCAAGCAATTAAAGAAATCAAATCTAAACACCAATCCAATCAATACGGTGTCTCGGTCAGCATGATTTCACTTCCTGGCTGGAATCTCTTCTCTCTGGTTGCTGATGTTATCAACCAATGCCTCTAAACTACCCATCTTCCCCCGGAATGGATTAATTCGACAATCTCTCCTATCCAAAAAATGACACTTCGTCGATCTCCTCATTTAAAGATCTCCGCCCCATTACTGTTGTCCCTTTCACTAAAAACTTCGACAGGGTCTTATACAACCTAATCTATCCCTTCACTAAGTCTCAGGAAAACTTCTATCTTCCCGATGATCAACATGGCTTCCTGAATGGCCGCTCGTCTTTCACGAACTTAGTGCCCTTAATCACAGTTACTCCTCCACCTAAGGTCATGAATGCACTCTCCTCTTCCTGGATATATCCAAGGTTTTTGATTCTTTGTCATTTTCAGCAATTGAATCCGCTCTATTGAGAAGCGCTTTATGCGGCAACGTCCGCAATCTAATCAGTTGCTATCTCCGAAACTGAAGCGCGACTGTAATAGTCGGAAATAGTCACTTGAGGCTAGCCTTTATCCGGTCTGGTGTTCCCCAGGGCTCCGTACCTGGTCCTATTCTTTTCAACCTTACACTCGCGCAGATACAGGTTGAGGAAAACCTTTTCAAGCTGTTTAAATATGCGGATGACATGGTAATAGTATTCAGTAACCCTACAGCATCCAACCCTTCCTCACCCCTTATATCGGAGCTTTTATCCTCGCTTCATTCACAGCTAAGTTATATCGGTCTCAAACTAAACCACGCCAAGACTCACTTGATGAAACACTCCTCGGACCCATTCTGCTCTCTCCTGGATGCAAATTATCCCCTTGATATTGAAATAATAGATTCAGCCAAACACCTTGGTATCTATTTTTCAAAATCTCTAGACTTCTCCCCACATCTTACACACAATACTTCCAAACTCTTCAAATGGGCCAGTCTGATCTGCTTGAAGACTAACAACCCCATTCTCCAACTCACGCTATTCAAGGTCTGTGTCCTACATCTCATTTCATACGCTGGCGAATTATAATGTCCTCTCACTCTCGCCTCGTACGCCATCGAACAGATCTCCAGATTTCTAAAGCGAGTCTTCCCCCACAGCCAAAATTATCCGGAACGCCTACTCCTGGCAAACCTTTACTGCTTTGGTTTACCCGTCACCTTCGAGTCATTTCTTTTATTCATAAGATCATAACTTGCCTATCACTGTACAATTTTGCTCACCCAAGTCACCACTACGCCACACGTTCTAGCAACTCTTCAATCCAATCCAAAAATACCTCCAATATATTTAACAAAATCTATCTCTTTTCCAAAGCCACTAGTGTCTTCAACGCTCTTCCTACGGAAATAAAGCTCCTACACCAGCTCGAATTTAAGAAGGCGGCCCACAAGTATTCCTTTTTAACAAATTTCTATGTGAAACGACCGATTGGAAACGAAATTGGTTCCTTCTTAAATCATAAAATTTCTTTCACCCCCAGGCTAATCTCCTTACTAGTTTCGGAGGGCGAAATCCCTCCGGCTGACATCTAATTTCCACTTTATCCCCTCTGGTTTAAATTTCTCACACTTTACTCCCTGATACCTCTTCTATTCTCATTTTTAATTGTATCATATCCATATCGTTGATACTTTACCAAGTTTTGTTCAACTAATCATTTTCCTTTTTTTCAGCGAAAGACCGGAAACTCAAAAGCCTGCTGGACCACCCGAAGGTTCACATCGGACATCGACTCCCCCTCGTCTACCATCAGTCATAACCTCATTCAACGGATCCCAGTTAACCATGCACGAAACACAAGCTTCAATCTAGTCGACTCCATCCTAGTCAATATTACACTACATAAATTAAATATTAACGACAAAGAACTCCGTCGGTCAACATCTGCTTCCGGTCCGCCACCACTTTCGATCTCACTTACCAGCCTACCCCGCATACATGCTCGGACACTTCATGGATTGAACTCCAGTTGATCCTATCTAGTGAAATGGAACCTCTTTTTCATCAGACCACCTATCATGAAGTTGATGAAAACACTTCTCTTCCTCAATTCCTCTCTTCCCTGTTGTTAAATACTTTGCTAGTCACAATTTCATTCGCCTCCAAATATGCTACCTTTGCTTTGTTATTTCAGTGGTCGGGCCTTTTGGCCTTTGTTGCCAAATAAATGTATTATCATTGTTAATATTATGTGTGGTTTGAATCAAATTATAGAAATTCTATTCTAAATTTCAATTTAAGGGAGATACAGTCCCCTACACGGCACAAAGCAAAGATGAAACAGCATTAACTTGCACATGTAATGCACATAAACTATGAGTATTATTTAAGGGTGCTCTACTTGCCTTTACGATAAATCGGAGAAGAACAGCTGTGAATGTGGAGATCAAATATTTTTTACCAATGTCCACGTGCAAGTCATCCATCAATTTAAGTAGGTTGATCGACCAGGCGGTAAATTACTGGAATGAGAGAACATTGCCACTTGAACGCCTCTTTTAAATCAAATGGTGAGTATACATATGAAATTGCACAAAAAATCGTCGAAACCTCACACGTATGGTCTCCAGATGTAGCATTTAATATAATTACTAAATATAATACTAGAAAGCAGTTAGTCACATGTGAATCTATACGAATAAACAAACTACAGCCGAATTTATGCAAACAGAAGAAGCATGTTCGGGCGTTTAGCTTGAACTGGAGGTGATGAACGCAGTTGATTAGTTGTTCCCTTATTTCGCACTCTCTCCAAGTTTGCATTTTTCTATTTTGCTTAACAGAAGTCTACCTTAACCTATATTTTCGAGGAGACCTTCGAGACCCAGTGTGGACCAAATGAAGGAAAACCGGGCAAAATTTTCAAATTTTTTAGTACCCAAAGAGTTTTTATGAGTGCGAAAAATGAAATGCTTTCTTTTTCTATCTTTAGCTGAAAATTTAAAATATAAAAGTCACCATATGGTGTGTATATGATGAGTATATTAAAGACTGGAAAATACAAATATTTAATGAGACCAAATCATCGAATATATGAACTATGAGTTTGTGTTGTAGAATATACGGCGTTTGTTGTATTAGGAAAAAGAAAAAGGAATTTAATCTTCACAATCATAAATAATAACGAATTTGTAACTTTTTTAGCCCGAATTGAGCGTAATGGTCAGTAATCTGAATTTCGTGGTTTGTGTTAATCAAATCAATTGCCAGTCACTGTTACAAACGTTATCATTTACCTATTCTGGTTCGTGTCTTTATCCGTTTTTAGATTTTTGAGCAAGATAGCTTTCGTCGCTAAATAATGTTATTTAATTTTACTATTTCTTGGGTAAACCCCTTTCCGATAATTAAGTTTGCTGTACTTCAAAAGGAAGCCAGTGACCTTACACTTTGAAATTAACAAATGAACGGATAATTTTAATTGCTGCGAATCATATTAAAAGATGTTAGCGCAGATCGATACTGTGTTTTAATTGAGACATTCACTGTAATCATCATCTAAAATGCCATTCGATAGATGTAATCTCGTTCACAAATGCATTTGAACTACAAATTTATAAAGACTGTAACTTTGCTACAGACCGACTTTTAAATTACTCGAACGATTTCCAGCATCTAAACGGTATAAATTATATGAACTGGTGTTGTACTATGAATAATTGTCATCTATACGATTTATCTTTTGGATTGATTGTTATTTGCTTATTTCCGGGTAATTTCACTTTCAATTTGATCAACAAAACTTGATATAATTTATATTAAGTTAGAGTCTGTGTGTAAAATTCATTTTAACTGTCATCAAGCAAAAACTCAAAAATCAATAGGATTACATTTTTGCAACAGCTAACAGGGATAAATTAACTTGTTGCTAGACGCGCCTTGCATAATATGTACGTGCATATATGTTAACTTTTTGTAATTAAGACTGTATAAAACGAAACCCTATGCCTAGCGTTTAACGTCTTAATTGACGCATTTTAGATACTTTTGCTAAGTTCGTCAAAATACAATGTCTCTTAATTTAATTTTCTCTTCTGGCGCTCCTGTTTAACTATCTTAATTGATTTCCTGAAAACCTACCAATCTAGATTTTCCACGGGGCATGACTAGTTTCTTGCTATTTTGGTATATTGAAAGCATTCAATTTTGTCTCCTTCGTGTGTTCTTAGTCTCAAAGGTGGCTATTGCTACACTAATCTACACAAATTCTCTGTTTAATATATCATTCTCTACTTACGCGACAGGCCTCCTGCTATTGAAGCTGAAGAAGACAATTTGCATAACCAAGCCATTTTCCGGCATTCAACAAGGTTGCCAAAGGACAAATTGTAGTCCACAACTAACATCGTCCAACTGGGCTCATGATTAATTCTCACAAGACTAATTTTATGAAGCTTCGATATTGCATCACGCTGTATTACTAAGTGTCTTCCGGAAGTGAATCTTGCCACTGCATTCCAATAAGCCAGGCGTATAATTAGACCACTTAATCTGTTTTGTTTTCCAACTTCGCCTTAACACAATCATTTTTCAAATCTTGCATTTAACCGCCTATTCTCTATGCAAGGCATAAGCATTACTTCCTCATGAATGTATCATCAGTCAATATTTATTGAGAACTCAACACCATTGAACATCTGCATCCAATCATATTTGGTACAACAGAGCATCAGGCGATACTAATACAAGAATATCTTGCGGCTCTTTCATTATTGGGCAATTGAAGTAGAGCACCTGACCTGCATGTAGTTAGCAGGAACTGGCCAATAAAAGGCGATCACTGGCATATCAAAGCAAAAAGATAATGTCGACATTTGGTCATCATATTTGAGCGAAATGCTGTCTAAAATAAGGAGAAACAATAGTAACTCTAGTGAAATCCTACTTTTATGTTTTCATTCAGTAACATTTACCATGGTGGCAAAGTGTCTACTTGATAATGAGTGATGCGGCATATAGTTAGAAACTTAGACAAAACATGAACAAAATGAGGAAGTTCTGCTTATATTACTGCATAATTCCTTGTCAAGTTATAATTAACTGTTAATAGTCGCACGTGATGTTGGTAGCCAATTTATTCCCGCAGTGTCTATCCGGTCGTTGAATGTGATGTGGATAGAAGTACAGCACAGATATTAAAGGCTGCATTTCTGCGAACTGGAGGTTCTATTTCGTTAAAATATTTGTCTATAAATTAGCTGGCAAAGCTAGGAATATATCTGAACTCGTTTATGGGGAACCATTGAGGTGACCTGTAGACCCTATAGAAATAAAACTTTCTCCTGATTGTGCTTCAAGTCTAATAAATTGGTTTCTAGGAATAATCAGAGAGAAAATGAGTCTCTTAGTTCAGACCAAGATTAGAATCATATGCTAACAATTTTATGTGACTTCAGATTCCCAGCTGGCCTGGCGCGAGTACATAAATGGTAACAGGATATGATAAACACCACATTCACAAGCAATCAAAAGGTTTACAAGAATGCATTCTGTGAGTTGAATAGCATAGTGGACAGTGTAGCACCGGAAAGCTGCGTTCCATAGTTTACACGGATGGAGGAATCTGTGGAACACTACCAGTAAATCCAACATGTCTGAGACAAGATCTCACTCGAAAAGCGAATGATTAACAAGCTCGATATGGAAATGTATCCCAGCGAAGTTACAACGCCACACGGAGCAACAAGTTTCTTTTAAACCTTAGGGACAGTCGTCAGAAAACCGACGTTTACACATGGACATACATCTACAAAATTTGTGACGTGGGTCAATAGCTTCCCATATAAAAATAAATTAATTTGTAGTCTTAGACCTAAAAGGTTTTACGCTTAAATGATTGTAATATATCTTCCTGACATTACGTTTGTTAAAAATGAGAAAGCTTCCAGTTCGAAATATAATTTTTTTTAAATTTAGTTATTTGAGACGAGATCTTCAATTAACTTTTGTTTCGTGAGTGCGGTGCGTATATTCTTCAGTCAAACTTAATTGTAAGTTGTATTCAATAAATTTTTCAATTTGACAATGGGTAGTTTCCATACAGTACAAGGATGTCAATTTAGGCCTTATGTGTTTTAATCTTTGTTCTTTGTGTTAGGACATTCGCTTTCGTCTAGAAGCATTGGGAAAATCCATTATACAGCGAGCTATCTTACGTCCATATTTTATAATGATTCAAAATTCTGAAGAGATGGAAATATGAGGACGTAGTGCACATGATCCAAAGCCTTAGGATGGTAATCTCAAAGCTGAGTGATGGGAAGGATAAGTATTCACGTCAAATGGTCAACTCAGTTTCTCTATTTCAGAACGATTATCCTCGTAAACTTGCTAATGCGAAACCGACCTCTAGAATACCCGCATTAGGTAGCGAAATGAGAGTCAACATATGATAGTTCGATACGGACGAAGCAGATTTATTTGGTGAATTAAATTTTCCATTTTATGTTAAATTTAGTTTATACACACCCAAACAAAAACATATATATATATATATATATATATATATATATATATATATATATATATATATTCATGTACATTATTTAAATCAATTGCGATCTTGATATAAACACCTGACCCATTATATATATTTTTTTTCAGGATAGACTAAGCATTATATAATGTAATTATAACTCATCCCGTAAATCGCTTTCGCCCGTATTGGAGATTCTTCACGCACAGTCCAGAATGTGCCTCGGACAGAGCTCGAACCTGTGCACGCCTGCTTCGGTTTCTTTTGATCTAGCCAATAAGCCACCCTACCCGATGCTACAAAGGTTTAGGTCATAAACTTCCTAAGATTTTTAGTTAGCCTATCCTTCAGGTTGAGCTTATATGGCATCTCCTTAGACACAAAGTTCCAATTAGCCACCCCAAATACTTTGTTATAAGAATCTACCACACTAGCTGTGAAAGTCTGGTACAAAAATATAAAGATTTTTTATTATCATAATTAGTACAAATTTACAATAAATAGCAGAACATCAAACAAGTGGTTCTTTGACAGGTAATATATATATTCGTAGAATTTGTTCCCGTTTTGTGGTGCTGATGCAATAACTACAGTCCAATGTTAAACACCAAAAATTATTCTAAAAACCATTTATGCCTCGAACTAGATTAATAATTTGTCAAGAAACAGTGCATATATATATATATATAGCAGGCACAATTGTAATATTGAAACCATTAGTCCAGCAAAAGAATCTAAAACATCTTACATATATACGCATTTATCATTATAAAGCCAAAAGTAACCGTCATTTGTGCCTAATGGCTAGTGTTGTCGAAACAAAGCCCAAAGTTAACTGAGCTCAAATATAAACGACCCACTGTTATTTCTTTATCTAGGAAGTAATGGAAGAACATTCTCTCGCCAATATAAGGACCATCTATTTGTCTTTTCTTTGGACCAATCTGTTGCTTTGCGACGCAGTCGCAGAAGCTCCGAACTGCCTTGAAATCGTTGTTTATAAGAATGTGTGTTAACATTTTCCATCATTTCTTCATTTGCCGAACGCCGCAGTAGACTCATTAACTGTTTAGCTAGACCTGTTGCATCCTCAAAGTGTTTGCCGTTTTTTCCGTCACTTAGGAGTTCGCCAAGAGCTGGATAGGCTAGACCAAGTGTCGGAACACCACAACCCAGTAGATCAACGACCTATCATTGCGAATTAATTTAATGTTAGACGTGAAAAAATGTACTACAAATAAAATTAATAATCATCGTATAAATAAAATTAATTAAAATTTATTCATATAAAAAGCAAAAAAAATATTAAATACCAAAGCAAGTCGAAATATCAAAGGAAAAGATTGCAGGAGGATTATCATTAGAAAAAATATTAAATAAGACTGTTCCAGCGTAAAAGAAATTATTCACCCCTTTGAGAAATGAGACGAATTTAATGTTGGACTAACGAAATATGACCCACATCTAAACTATGAAGAGCGTATAATAGTTATATTCTTTTTCATTCTGTATTAAGCATAGTAAGGAAATAATTCAAATAGAACCATAAGGATATAC